>CM051039.1:37713000-38025500 GCA_027627225.1 Congeria kusceri | reverse complement strand
TTTGAAAATGCTAATGAATTTCTTTGTTAAATTACACTAGTAGTATCTAGCCTAATACACATGTCCTATATGGTAACTACTTAATAGCTGTGAATTTATATAAGTAACGAAAGAAAATATGAAACATTGCATAAAGTGCCATCACAACTCACACGGATGCATTGTCTGAGGCTTTTCAAAAACAAACACTTTATAAAAATATAATGCCTCATTGGTAAAACTTGTGCAGGATGTTAGACAAATCTTGCAGTTATATCGGAATTACTCAGAACTTAGCAGATACATGTACCCTATGTACTCGTATATTAAAAGGTTTACTTGAATAATGCAATTTCTGGTTAAAATTGTTAACACAAATAGACAATGTGAGAATAATTTGCAAAACGGCAATTCAAGATATCTTAAATGGTAAACAAAATTAATTTTACGACGTTAATAAACTTTTATTTAAAAAACCCCCATAGTTTTGGTGACGTTTGGAGAATTCTTTATAATGTACAACAGTTTCATTCATCTTTTTAATTGGTGAATATTTAAAAGATTGACAGTCAAATTTGGAGAATTATAACAGAGTTCTACATTTTTACAGAAACATAAAAGAGACACTATATGCTTTGAACCGCACCGCAATGCCATTATGTCTAGAAGCCTAAAACAACTTTAAGCAAAACGAGGATATCGTCGCAGAAGTTAAGAATACAAACATGACATGTACACTTGACAACACGTAGAGAGGAATCAAAGATTCTGTCAGATTTGAAATATTTAAGACGAAGAAGATGAATATCATTGTGTTCTTATCTGTCCAACATATAACGATATAAAATTAAAATACATAGAACGCTACTACAGAGTAAGACCTGATATGGTCAAACTGGTATTACTAATGAAAATGGAAAACAAGCAAGACATAATGAAGTTAAGTAAATATATTAATGAAGCCCTTAGGCGTAAGCAAACTATTTTATAATGCCTCGATATCTCCTCACTCTTTCTAATTACTCTACACTACTGTCACACATTACGGATTTGTAACAAGTTTCGAATATAGATTGTATAAAATTAACACTGTTATCGTATGACAACAATGTGTTAATATGTTTATATAAGATATAATATGTTAACCTAACCCTTTTTCATTTGTTATATATGTGTACATTATTGTATGTATAAATATTTGTGTTTGTGCGTGTAAATAATTGTTGTTGTTTTCTGTGTGAAAATATCTTTCCTGCGTATAGCTTGTAAGAATTGTGAAAACAGTTACTCAGCTAATAAATGTAACGTTTCGTCCGAGCTTCGGGTTTCAAGTATGGCGCACACAATTGAACAATACAACAAACAATATAACTAATATGTATATATAATTTTCTTCAAGCAACCTTCCTTTATGATTAGCTTATTGTAGACAAATGATTGGTATGGAACAGTTAATTAAATAGAATTAACTACTATCATTATGCAATGACCCCGAGCATGACTTCGAGTCTGCTTTGATATGCCAAGAGTGGTATGGAACAATGTATTGACCCAGAGTCTTTGTTATGAAACACTATGTAATACTCCGGGTCTGGTACACAGGCCTGTATGGTGTTTATTACTATATGACTCCGTACCCTGGGTATGGAACCAATGAAAAGTGACATGGAGTCTTGGTACGGAGGTATGGAACTTTTATATTATCAATGTACTAGAGACCCGAGCTATTGAGGGGTAGGATTCCTTCTAACATGGCCCATATGTCGCTAGAAGAGGATTGCCAGCCTCAGAGCGCCCAAAATTCCTAGCTTTGAATCAATAGTATAATTTCAATAACCTTCTATATGACTGTCAATGTTAACTTGGCGAAAACGGGAGCAGATCTGCTAGAATTTACCAACGCTCACGCTTTAATACTACCCGCACATCCGGGTAACTTAACAACCTAATTACTCATGCGTAATAAACACGGGCTTTATTACCTAACACATGCGACTGTCCACACATGGCTTTCTTTGAGAAATATTTGCCCTTAGGCGCAATCAGTGTGTGTATTATAGATCATTTGGATGGGTAAATTCGTCACATTACCCACGCCGCCGATTTAAGCGTCCAGCTTAACAATATTTCCGGAGACGAAACGCACCTCAAGTTCAAATATGTAAACTTTCTCATTTGGTATTAACACAAGACCTATGTATGAAACACATATCGAACACACTTATCTAAGTGAAATATATCTATCCACAACTAAAGCACCAGATGGACATTAAAATCTCCCACTGTGAACTAATTATTGGCTTCATGCTCCAAAGTGGTGTGAACAAAAACTGACTGCATGTCATTGCACACATGTTGACAAATATTGCATTTCCATGGCTGTCCAAATGTATGACAACTCTGGCGAATACATTGCTGCTTGCTTTCACGTAGCTGCACCCGGGATAATTCCGTCTGATTAGGCGGAAGAAACCTCTCATGTACAGCTTTCACAAGTTCTGTGTAGTCATGTGAGTATATAGACAGATTCCCAAATACACTCTGGGCCTGACCTCTCAATGATTCAGCAAGATACAGTCCCTTCTCTTTATCTGTCCATGTATTTAGTTCTGCACATGCATCAAAATGTGCTTTATAATCTGACCAGGATCATGAACCGTCATACGTCGCCGGTCTCATCAATGTTGTGTGTTGGGTCTTGTTCAGGATCTCTTATGCCCCGTCTTTTGGTCACACATGGTGGGGTATCCTCACCATACTTCAGTTCTGCTGTTTTGTCAGGTTCCGATGAACAGGTGCTTGGAGTTCCTTGTTTAATGCCAGAACCTCGGGATTGTCTTCTGTGGTCTTTGGACTCGGTGTCCATATAATTCGGGTCCCGCTGAAGCTCTGGGATTTAATCCTCCAGTCTCAGCCTTTGATTTGTGTAACCTCAGGTGGTCTAGCTCAGCATACACTGCCTCGAGCTCTCGATCTAGGGTCGTCCCTGAAGCCATAGTTGCTGCTGTTGTGAGTAAGGATAACGGTATGTTGTCCTGCTATCCCACCGACGCTGCCACCAATTTTGTAAAGTTTTGCCCGAGCTTCGGGTTTCAAGTATGGCGCACAGAATTAAACAATACAACAAACAATATAACTAATATGTATATATAATTTTCCTCAAGCTACCTTGCTTTATGATTAGCTGATTGTAGACAAATGATTGGTTCGGAACAGTAAATTAAATAGAATTAACTACTATTATTATACAGTGACCCCGAGCATGACTTCTAGTCTGCTGTGATATTCTCAGAGTGGTCTGGAACAATGTATTGACCCCGAGTCTTTGTTATGAAACACTATATACTACTCCGGGTCAGGTACACAGGCCTGTATGGTGTTTATAACTATATGACTCCGTACCCTGGGTGTGGAGCCTATGAAAAGTGATTTGGAGTTTCGGATGGGTAAATTCGTCACATAAAAAGTATATGTATTTAAACCCGACGTGATTATCCGATACTAAAAGCCACCATACGATGCTATAACAATATACATTATTTACAAGAACTATATTCGATTAACACTGAAAGCTAGTGGATTCATTGAAAACAAAGTAAAATTGTTCATTAAATCTTATCAATTGTGACTTTTCTCTACGCTCTCGATCCAATATCTGATATCGCCATAATTTTCTTGAATAACTCGGCGGGAAATGAATGGATGTGTTCATCCATCTATGCATATTTATTTCAACTAGTAATTTTGAAATTAAGGTTGAATATAAAAATATTCAATTAACAATTGACCCGTCAATTACCGGGAAGGATATAAACCGAAGCAAAACGTTGAACAACGTGACTTTTCTCTACGCTCTCGATCCAATATCTGATATCGCCATGGACAAGTTGTTGCTGGTAGAGAAACCAGCATAAGACAAGCATGGACGATCAAATTTGCCTTAATCTCAACGTTTGGCTCAACTGCTCCTGACCGAGGAGCCGGGATAATCTCGCACAAACCCTGCTAGATATTAGATATATACGGTGTCCTGTTAATGCCATCGCAGTTTCGCGACTTCTACCTGTGCTTGTGACGAGACGATGCGCCAGCGCGCCGACACGGTGCGCCGAAGCGAAATAAACGTCGCAATCTCTTGCGTTTTTTCATCTGTGGCTATAAAATTAGTGAAAGATACGAAGAGACGACGTTTATATTGCTTGGGCGAATCGTCTCAGCGCTTCGGCGTACCGTGTCGTCGCTTCGGCGTATCGTCTCTGCGCATCGGCGTATCGTGTCGGCGCTTCGGCCTATCGTGTCGGAACGACGGTACGCCGACACGATACGCCGACGCGCCGACACAATACGCCGGAGCGCCGACACCATGCGCCGAAGCGATATAAACCTCGCAATCTCGCGCTTTTTTAAAAATTCAATTACGTTAAATGCTTGATTGTTTGCAAATGCTAGATCTAGAAATGTTCTGATATATTTTCGTACCAAACATATGCTCCAATTGTAAATGCTTTTTGAAAGCAATTCTGTACCTATGGGAGAGTGTTCTTCTTAAAAAAAAAATTAATGTATCTCAGTTTGCAGATGATAACTCTTTGTTGTTGGATGGTTCCGAAAACTCATTCAACGCTGCTCTAGACCTTCTCCGGGATTTCGCATATTTTTCTGGCTTAAAAGTAAATTTTGATAAAACTAACATAATTTGGATCGGATCCTTAAAGTACAGCACCTGCTCGATCAAAACATAAACTAACATGGGAAACAACCAGATTTAAACTATTGGGAATCTTTATTTTATGTTGACCTTAATCTTATGGTTGATTTAAATTTTTCTGACAAATTTATTAAAACAATTAATATAATAAGTCAATGGAAAAAAAAAACGAAAACTTACACCAATTGGTAGAATTTCCGTTATTAAATCGCTTATATTGCCTTTTTCACTCATTGCTTTTTTGCAATACCCACACCAAAGAAAGATATTCTTGTTAAACTGAACAAAATATTGTTTGACTCTGTTTGGGATAATGCACCTTATAAAATTAAAAGTTCAACACTTACACAAAGCTATGAGAAAGGTGGATTACAAATGAGAGATATTTATGCATAATATGCTTACAAATGATAGATAGTTATGCATAAAAAATGAAGCTCTCTTGGATAAGAAAATTATATACATGTTATGATAGTAAGTTTGTAATTCTTATAAGGTCCATTTTTGATGTATGTAAATATTTTAAAACTGGAAAACAGTATATTGCCATTAAACAAATGTTTTTAAAATGATTTTTGTTTTGAAGTATTTTTGTGTTACAAACAACTTCTGGATGTGTTAGAAATTGAGGATGTTAATAGTGTTCTTAACATGCCCTTGTTCTACAATGACAATTTCACAATTGGTAATGAACCCTTATTATTAAAAGCACTGTATGACAGAGGTATTAGATTTGTGAGAGAATTAGTTATTGACTCAAACACCTTCGTAACAAAATATCAAATAGAAAATATTACGGGAAAATCCTTGAACTTTCTTTATTTTGAACGACTTGCAAAATCAATAAAGAACTTTTTTAAGAAATGCAATGTAGTAATTTAATACAAATGACGTCTCTGTCATGCTATTGCAAAATATTTTATAAGCCATGAAAGCAAAGATAGATCAATTTATGATTATTTCATTCAAAACGGCATTTAACCTATTTGTAAAAACAAATGGAACAATTTTGTCATTACTGATGAGGAATGGAAATACATTTTTAAAACAGTATTTGACATAACAAGAGATAGCTACATACAATGGTTCCAGATTAGAATTATTTATAATATACTCGGTACAAATTACCTTATGTACAAAATGAAATTGTTAAATAATAATCTGTGTATTTTTTGTCACAAATTTGAAGAAACGATTGTTCATCTTTGTTTGGTATTGTGAAATTGTAAAATGCTTGATTAAGGAAGTAAACAAAACCTTGTTAAATAATAGGAATATAAATAGAATGACAGAAATAGACTTCAGAATATTTATGTTAGGTAGCACTAACAAAGATAAACAAAATCTTAACATAATGTGTCTCGAAGTTAAGAGATACATTTCCACTTGTAGAAAAAGATAAAATAATAACAAATTACATTGGTCTTGTAAATATTCTAACCTTAGCCTACACCTCTTACAAGTCACTTACACATTTCGAAAAAGAAACAAATTACTGGTCGCTGATAATAGCAATATGCGAACCAAATACCTCTGTGCAGTAAGAACATAATATTAAAGGAAAACAATTCTATATAAGTACCGGGTATTCAAGAATAGGAACAAGTGATATTTCCTCTCTGTTTTTTGTGGTAAATTTTTGCATCAAAATGTACCCTTTGCTTTTTCATCCTTATGTTGTCTATGTATCTTTTCCATGCAAAATGTACCTACTTAATACAGATAAACATGCACGGTAAATATAACAATATTGGCCTGTTCGTATGCATTATCATATTACTTTTATTTGTTGAGCTATTTAATACAATACATTGCAAAATTTCAAACATACAATTCCATTGTTTGCATGTATTGTATGTTTGTATGACTGTATGTTTATTTGTAAATGCATATATATGATGGAAATAAAGAAAGGTGACAATAAAAAAAACTCACAAAGATAATAAGAAATCTGTATTTTTTACAAGATAAACGATATATAAAGCTAGTTCAATCAGTTACAATGAACAGGGCCATATGCGAAGCGGATTTAACTAATGCTCAAAGTAGATTACTAATTTATTAACTTGTGATATTTCAAAATTTACACTTGAATTCTCATCAATTTAATAACATAATATGAACTGTTCACATGCTAACATATAATTTGACCACTGTATAAAAGCCATTAAAGTTAGATATAATATTCACAATCTCAACAACTTATTCCTATGTCTTAACTATTATTTTGGGTGGTCATCGAAATATATGGCGAAATCAGGCGGTTAAAATTTGACGTGTTCCACGAAATATATGCCCGCGACAGTTGACGAGATCGCTACTTCAATAAACCTAAATCAGGTAATTAGTATTACATAATTATGTTTGTACATACACAGTCCACGGGAATTTCTAACGGTATATTTAACGTTTTATTGGTCATCGTATTTAAGAGAACTCTTTACCACGTGTTCTGATACATGTATATTTTTATATTGTTTAACAAAATTAATGCTTCTTGTTTTTGCGTGGCCAGATGCTTAAAGCAGCATGTTGATGTTGCTGTTTTGAACGCGTTGTTTATAATGAACCGCATCCACATTCACCACCAAAACCTTCTACACCACCATCGCATCCACAACGATCATCAGCATCACCGAAAGCACCTCCACAACAATACCACCACCAGCACGCCCCCGATAACCACAAACATCACCACCATTGCATTGACCACCTCACTCCACCACAACAAGCTCCACCACGAACACATCAACCACGACCACAACCATCACCATCTCAACCAAACAAATCACTTCCACCATTATCTTCAATTCAACCACAACCTTCATCTACCCCATAACAACAAACACCACCTCCACCATAGCCCTTACCTTCATCAGTACCATACCTCCACAATAACCACCACCTCCACCATAATTACTGCTACAATAACCATCACATCCATTATAATAACAACCACCTTCTTCATAACAACCACTTCCACCATCGCCACCATATCCTTTACCATCACCTCAAAAGAAACCATCACCACCACCCTAACCATCACCTGCACCACAACAACCACCTCAACATTTACAACCTCACCCATCACTACTTCCACCTAAACTATCACCTCCACCATAAGCATCACATTCACCATAACCTTCACCGCCGCCTCCACCAGCAACTTCATCACAATCATCACCTTCACCACAACAACCACCTAAACAGCCACCACCACCTCCACCATAACCATCAACTCAATAATAACCACCGCATCAACCTTAACATACATCTTTACAATAACCACGTCCTGTACCCGGATAATCCTAACCATATTGTTATATTTGTGTTGAGTAGAAACGTAAAGCGTTAATAGTTATAGTGTCCAGTGGTTTATTTACTTAATTTTTGTTTTGACAATCACCCTTATGATGCTGGAAGTCATTAATTTTTTTTCGAAAAAGTGCTCATAAAGAACATTTTTATGTTTCCGACCCTTTTAAAATATCTTAAAATGCATTAGTACCTTACTTGAAAACTATATTAGTTGAATGGATATCTCTATTGCAATGTGTAATCATATCAAAGTTTAATGTTGATGTTGATATCTAAAATATTGTTTGTATTCTGTAGTGGTTGAGTGCTTGCGGATAATTCCTGACTAATGAAAATTGATGTAGGAAACTGTGATGGATAAGCGCGAACGTAAAAAATATAATTACCTAACAAACTGAAAAAGAAGATATCTGTTCGTCCTTTATATATGAAAAATTTTCTTTCAGTGTTATTTATGTGCTTGTTCAATAATTTCCTCTAAACTGTCAAGAGATGTATCACAATATACACACTTAAACATTGGACGTACATACATACATAGTAATTTTGGGTAAATACACGTTGTCAATGGTGAAAAAGCAAATAATACAATACGATTGAAATGAAAATAGAAATATATAGAAACCCATTACAAAAACTACTACCTCCACCATAACCACCACATCCACCATAACCACCACCTTTATGCTGCACCACAAATGCGTCTTGTTTTTTAGTTACCAGATGCTTAAAGCAGCATGTTCATGTTGTTGGTGTTTATAATGGACCCCCTCCACATTCACCACCACGACCAGCTCTACCACCGCCGCATCCGTAACCGTCATCAGCTTCATCGTAAGCACATTCACAACTAATACCACCACTAGCACGATAATCACACCCATCACCATAATCGCATCCACCACCTCTCTCCTTCACAACCAGCTCCACCACAAACAGCTCCATCACGACTACAAACACAAACGTCATCATTACCACCTCCACCAAAATTATCACCTCAACCACAACCTTCCACATCTGCAATAACCACTACCTATCACTATAACTACAACCGCCACCAGTATAACAATCACATCCACCATAACCAAAACCTCCATCATAACCGACACCTCCACCAAAACTATCATATCCAACATCTAACACATAGCAACGTACACCGCCGCCTCCACAATCACCTTCATCACAACCCTCACCTCCACCACAACAATCATTTCAACAACCACAACCTCAACCATCAACACATTCACCTAAACTATTACCTCCACCACAACGATCAACACCGCCGTTAATGCAGTCACAGCCATCACCTCCATCATAACTATAAATTTCAACATAACCACCACCTTAATAATAACCGCCGCTTAAACCTTATTCTCCAGCTTTACCATAACCGTCCACCGTAAAAATCACATCCACAAATCCCCCACCTTCACCATAACCACCACCTACACCAAGACAACCACCTCCATCAAATCCACCATGTAAATGATAACCACCACTACCACCATAACCACGACCTCCATCCTAACCATAACCTGCACCATAACTACTATCTTAATAATAACAACCGCCTCAACCTTAATCTCTAGCTTTACCATAACCATAACTTCCACGAAAACAGCCACCTCCGCCATAACCACCATCTTGATAACAACCACCGCCTCAACCTTAATCACCAGCTTTACGAGAACCATAACGTCCACTATAACAGCCACCTCTCAATAACCACCACCTCCATCATAAGCAAAACCTCCGCCATAACCACCACATAAGAAATAACAAACCTCAATCATAACCATAACCTTCATCATAACCACCATTTGTATAATAAGCACCACCAAAATAATACTAACAACCACTTCAATGATAACCACAGCCGCCAACATAATAACCACAACCTCCATCATAATCTCCACCTTTACCATAACCACCACCTTCACCACAACCACCACCTCCACCTTATTATTCACCTCCACCATAAACACCACTTCCAACTCAACCACATAACATCCACATCCAACAAAACAACCCCTTCAATAATAACCACCACGTCCACCATAACCACCACTTCGATCATAACCATAAAACCATACTAGTAATCTCCACCAAAACCACCGCCACCATCATTACCACAACACCCAACTGCTCAATAATGAAAAGCTCATCCACCATAACCACCACCTCCGTCATAACCATAGCCTCCACCATAACCACCACCTAAATTGTAACCACCCTCAACCTTAATCCCCACCTTAACCATAACATTAACCTCCACCATAAACATCAACTCCACAATAACCAACACGTCCACAAAATCCACCCTCAAAACAATTACTCTTTCACCTCTACAGCAACTATAACCACCAACTCCACCATCATCTCTTATTCCTCCATCATTTTCACCACCACAACGTTCGTCACCACTACACCACTAACAATACCACCACCACAACCCTCTTCACCGCCACCATCACCGCAACCACCACCACAGCGACTCCGCCACCTCAAATACCACCACAACCACTACCTTTATCAAATTAACGTTTTGTCTCACGAAACAATTTGTACTTGATGAGGGTAACCATAGATGTGCATAGATGTGCACAATATGGTTTAAATAGGATAATAACGAAAACTTGCTGAAGATATGATTTTGTGCATTTTTTATTATTAATTTTGTACTTGTTTTTATATTTTAATTTTAGATCGAATTTTTAACACTATACCTCGAAAATACTATACAACTTCCACCACCACCACCTCAACAACTTTTTCAACATCACCACCATACCATTACAGATCCACCCCCAACACCACAGCCACCTCCACAAAACCACAATCTCCACAACCATCTCAACCACAAACTCTATCACATCCATCACCAAAACAACCATCGCCAACGCCACCACAATCACCAACAACACCACATACAATACTACCTCAACAACCGCATCCATAACCAACGCATACTCCAGCACCTTCATAACTACCACCACCTCCAACACCTCTACTACCACCTGCACCAAAACTACCAAAACATCCACAACTCCAACACAACGTCCATCAAACCCACAAACCCCACCACAACCTCATGCACATTCTCTACTACCACAAACTCCACCTTTACAATAACCATCACTACCAACACGACCTAGACTACCACAACAAACAGCACAACCAATACGGACTACATTATTATTATTATTATTATTATTATTATTATTATTTTTATTATTGGTAGTAGAAGTAGTGGTAGAAGTAGAAGTAGTAGTATTAGAAGTATAATTATTATTATTATTATGCTACCTGTTACAGCTACCTATGTACGAGACAAGAACTACAGCTTCCGTTGTTTTTTGGTGTCACTGATAGATATAAATTACTGTTGCTTCTACTCAAACTCATCAACAATAATGTTGAAAAGCAAATACTTCTTCTTCTGCTGTTTATGCTGTTGTTTCTGCCACTTCTTTTCTGTTCCAAGTTATTCTGATTATTCTGCCATTGTCATTTTTACCATTTCTGCTACTAATAGTATTACATCGTAACGAATGCATGCTCTAATTACGGCTTCTGCTAGTTTACTACTACTTTTGCTACAGCTACGTATAAGTGTACAGAAATACCGATAAATGCCACATATGCTTTTCGCTGGTTCTGCTGCTGGTGCTATAACCTGCTTTAACGTGTAGCCATCGAAAACACTTATACAGATGTTAATTTACTGCTACTGCTACTAACATAATATATACACTGTTAAATATATAAGTTAATGTTGCTGCTACTACTACCACTACACATACTCCAACTACTATTAGAACTTCCGACAATTTTGCTGTTACTTTAACTAATACAAACTACAATTACTAATACCAGTTACTGTACTGTTTTGCTATTTCTGCTTCGATTGTTGATACTACAACACTGATTTCTAATTATATTAGTTTGCAACCCTCCTCACACTTGTTTTGCTACTATTACTTATACATCGATTCCCACTTGTTCTGTTAAGGTTGTTGTTGTTGCTGCTACTGTTAAAACTTAAGCATCAAACTTTACATCAACTTCTTCTGACGCTGCTACTATTGCTGATGTTAGTGCAATTATGTGAAATTATATACAACTAAAAACCACTAGGAGACCGCATGTCTCTGCCAATTAATCTTATTCCTCATGTGTAGCGCGTTGTTATTCATAATGTGGCAATTTGCTCTATCTACCAGTAATAAGAAATCGTTTGCAAATACATGTATCCAGACGGTCATCCGGGTCACCACCAGAATGTACTGACCCAATTGTAACGTCCGTGCATCAATGTTATCCTAAAGGAACTGGCTGACAAATAAACAGACATACGGACAAACAATTACCAGGTAAAATATAACTTAGCGGAGTTTATCAGTTAACTAACATCATAAATTATACAAATGTAGTCATACAAGTTTGTTTCTTATATCGGTGCCGCGATAAATTATTGTAAGGCAAATAAAATAAATGTGCCCAAAGCGTAACCGACCCCGTTTAAACTATAAAAAAAGTAAAACGTTTAATGCGATTTATGTGCACAACTACTACCTTCATATTTAATAACGTTTTTAGTTCAGTTGATAAAGACGATATAAAATTTAAACCTTCAATACCATTCACGATTGTATTTAGAAATGCGTTGAGAGTAAAACAGACTCACGTCCAATGTAGAAAGTTACATTCTACATTGGACGTGTTAATTATGTATTGTGGTGCATTTCGTGACACTCGCATTTGCAATCATGTGCCTTCAAACACGGTAGAAATAGCAACGCTCGCTTAGCGAATGTGTTGGCTTTAACTCACACTAACAAATCACTAACAGTCCCTTCTCTTTATCTGTCCATGTATTTAGTTCTGCACATGCATCAAAATGTGCTTTATAATCTGACCAGGATCATGAACCGTCATACGTCGCCGGTCTCATCAATGTTGTGTGTTGGGTCTTGTTCAGGATCTCTTATGCCCCGTCTTTTGGTCACACATGGTGGGGTATCCTCACCATACTTCAGTTCTGCTGTTTTGTCAGGTTCCGATGAACAGGTGCTTGGAGTTCCTTGTTTAATGCCAGAACCTCGGGATTGTCTTCTGTGGTCTTTGGACTCGGTGTCCATATAATTCGGGTCCCGCTGAAGCTCTGGGATTTAATCCTCCAGTCTCAGCCTTTGATTTGTGTAACCTCAGGTGGTCTAGCTCAGCATACACTGCCTCGAGCTCTCGATCTCGGGTCGTCCCTGAAGCCATAGTTGCTGCTGTTGTGAGTAAGGATAACGGTATGTTGTCCTCCACCGACGCTGCCACCAATTTTGTAAAGTTTTGCCCGAGCTTCGGGTTTCAAGTATGGCGCACAGAATTAAACAATACAACAAACAATATAACTAATATGTATATATAATTTTCCTCAAGCTACCTTGCTTTATGATTAGCTGATTGTAGACAAATGATTGGTTCGGAACAGTAAATTAAATAGAATTAACTACAATTATTATACAGTGACCCCGAGCATGACTTCTAGTCTGCTGTGATATTCTCAGAGTGGTCTGGAACAATGTATTGACCCCGAGTCTTTGTTATGAAACACTATATACTACTCCGGGTCAGGTACACAGGCCTGTATGGTGTTTATAACTATATGACTCCGTACCCTGGGTGTGGAGCCTATGAAAAGTGATTTGGAGTTTCGGATGGGTAAATTCGTCACATAAAAAGTATATGTATTTAAACCCGACGTGATTATCCGATACTAAAAGCCACCATACGATGCTATAACAATATACATTATTTACAAGAACTATATTCGATTAACACTGAAAGCTAGTGGATTCATTGAAAACAAAGTAAAATTGTTCATTAAATCTTATCAATTGTGACTTTTCTCTACGCTCTCGATCCAATATCTGATATCGCCATAATTTTCTTGAATAACTCGGCGGGAAATGAATGGATGTGTTCATCCATCTATGCATATTTATTTCAACTAGTAATTTTGAAATTAAGGTTGAATATAAAAATATTCAATTAACAATTGACCCGTCAATTACCGGGAAGGATATAAACCGAAGCAAAACGTTGAACAACGTGACTTTTCTCTACGCTCTCGATCCAATATCTGATATCGCCATGGACAAGTTGTTGCTGGTAGAGAAACCAGCATAAGACAAGCATGGACGATCAAATTTGCCTTAATCTCAACGTTTGGCTCAACTGAGACAAGAACTACAGCTTCCGTTGTTTTTTGGTGTCACTGATAGATATAAATTACTGTTGCTTCTACTCAAACTCATCAACAATAATGTTGAAAAGCAAATACTTCTTCTTCTGCTGTTTATGCTGTTGTTTCTGCCACTTCTTTTCTGTTCCAAGTTGTTCTGATTATTCTGCCATTGTCATTTTTACCATTTCTGCTACTAATAGTATTACATCGTAACGAATGCATGCTCTAATTACGGCTTCTGCTAGTTTACTACTACTTTTGCTACAGCTACGTATAAGTGTACAGAAATACCGATAAATGCCACATATGCTTTTCGCTGGTTCTGCTGCTGGTGCTATAACCTGCTTTAACGTGTAGCCATCGAAAACACTTATACAGATGTTAATTTACTGCTACTGCTACTAACATAATATATACACTGTTAAATATATAAGTTAATGTTGCTGCTACTACTACCACTACACATACTCCAACTACTATTAGAACTTCCGACAATTTTGCTGTTACTTTAACTAATACAAACTACAATTACTAATACCAGTTACTGTACTGTTTTGCTATTTCTGCTTCGATTGTTGATACTACAACACTGATTTCTAATTATATTAGTTTGCAACCCTCCTCACACTTGTTTTGCTACTATTACTTATACATCGATTCCCACTTGTTCTGTTAAGGTTGTTGTTGTTGCTGCTACTGTTAAAACTTAAGCATCAAACTTTACATCAACTTCTTCTGACGCTGCTACTATTGCTGATGTTAGTGCAATTATGTGAAATTATATACAACTAAAAACCACTAGGAGACCGCATGTCTCTGCCAATTAATGTTATTCCTCATGTGTATCGCGTTGTTATTCATAATGTGGCAATTTGCTCTATCTACCAGTAATAAGAAATCGTTTGCAAATACATGTATCCAGACGGTCATCCGGGTCACCACCAGAATGTACTGACCCAATTGTAACGTCCGTGCATCAATGTTATCCTAAAGGAACTGGCTGACAAATAAACAGACATACGGACAAACAATTACCAGGTAAAATATAACTTAGCGGAGTTTATCAGTTAACTAACATCATAAATTATACAAATGTAGTCATACAAGTTTGTTTCTTATATCGGTGCCGCGATAAATTATTGTAAGGCAAATAAAATAAATGTGCCCAAAGCGTAACCGACCCCGTTTAAACTATAAAAAAAGTAAAACGTTTAATGCGATTTATGTGCACAACTACTACCTTCATATTTAATAACGTTTTTAGTTCAGTTGATAAAGACGATATAAAATTTAAACCTTCAATACCATTCACGATTGTATTTAGAAATGCGTTGAGAGTAAAACAGACTCACGTCCAATGTAGAAAGTTACATTCTACATTGGACGTGTTAATTATGTATTGTGGTGCATTTCGTGACACTCGCATTTGCAATCATGTGCCTTCAAACACGGTAGAAATAGCAACGCTCGCTTAGCGAATGTGTTGGCTTTAACTCACACTAACAAATCACTAACAGTCCCTTCTCTTTATCTGTCCATGTATTTAGTTCTGCACATGCATCAAAATGTGCTTTATAATCTGACCAGGATCATGAACCGTCATACGTCGCCGGTCTCATCAATGTTGTGTGTTGGGTCTTGTTCAGGATCTCTTATGCCCCGTCTTTTGGTCACACATGGTGGGGTATCCTCACCATACTTCAGTTCTGCTGTTTTGTCAGGTTCCGATGAACAGGTGCTTGGAGTTCCTTGTTTAATGCCAGAACCTCGGGATTGTCTTCTGTGGTCTTTGGACTCGGTGTCCATATAATTCGGGTCCCGCTGAAGCTCTGGGATTTAATCCTCCAGTCTCAGCCTTTGATTTGTGTAACCTCAGGTGGTCTAGCTCAGCATACACTGCCTCGAGCTCTCGATCTCGGGTCGTCCCTGAAGCCATAGTTGCTGCTGTTGTGAGTAAGGATAACGGTATGTTGTCCTCCACCGACGCTGCCACCAATTTTGTAAAGTTTTGCCCGAGCTTCGGGTTTCAAGTATGGCGCACAGAATTAAACAATACAACAAACAATATAACTAATATGTATATATAATTTTCCTCAAGCTACCTTGCTTTATGATTAGCTGATTGTAGACAAATGATTGGTTCGGAACAGTAAATTAAATAGAATTAACTACAATTATTATACAGTGACCCCGAGCATGACTTCTAGTCTGCTGTGATATTCTCAGAGTGGTCTGGAACAATGTATTGACCCCGAGTCTTTGTTATGAAACACTATATACTACTCCGGGTCAGGTACACAGGCCTGTATGGTGTTTATAACTATATGACTCCGTACCCTGGGTGTGGAGCCTATGAAAAGTGATTTGGAGTTTCGGATGGGTAAATTCGTCACATAAAAAGTATATGTATTTAAACCCGACGTGATTATCCGATACTAAAAGCCACCATACGATGCTATAACAATATACATTATTTACAAGAACTATATTCGATTAACACTGAAAGCTAGTGGATTCATTGAAAACAAAGTAAAATTGTTCATTAAATCTTATCAATTGTGACTTTTCTCTACGCTCTCGATCCAATATCTGATATCGCCATAATTTTCTTGAATAACTCGGCGGGAAATGAATGGATGTGTTCATCCATCTATGCATATTTATTTCAACTAGTAATTTTGAAATTAAGGTTGAATATAAAAATATTCAATTAACAATTGACCCGTCAATTACCGGGAAGGATATAAACCGAAGCAAAACGTTGAACAACGTGACTTTTCTCTACGCTCTCGATCCAATATCTGATATCGCCATGGACAAGTTGTTGCTGGTAGAGAAACCAGCATAAGACAAGCATGGACGATCAAATTTGCCTTAATCTCAACGTTTGGCTCAACTGAGACAAGAACTACAGCTTCCGTTGTTTTTTGGTGTCACTGATAGATATAAATTACTGTTGCTTCTACTCAAACTCATCAACAATAATGTTGAAAAGCAAATACTTCTTCTTCTGCTGTTTATGCTGTTGTTTCTGCCACTTCTTTTCTGTTCCAAGTTATTCTGATTATTCTGCCATTGTCATTTTTACCATTTCTGCTACTAATAGTATTACATCGTAACGAATGCATGCTCTAATTACGGCTTCTGCTAGTTTACTACTACTTTTGCTACAGCTACGTATAAGTGTACAGAAATACCGATAAATGCCACATATGCTTTTCGCTGGTTCTGCTGCTGGTGCTATAACCTGCTTTAACGTGTAGCCATCGAAAACACTTATACAGATGTTAATTTACTGCTACTGCTACTAACATAATATATACACTGTTAAATATATAAGTTAATGTTGCTGCTACTACTACCACTACACATACTCCAACTACTATTAGAACTTCCGACAATTTTGCTGTTACTTTAACTAATACAAACTACAATTACTAATACCAGTTACTGTACTGTTTTGCTATTTCTGCTTCGATTGTTGATACTACAACACTGATTTCTAATTATATTAGTTTGCAACCCTCCTCACACTTGTTTTGCTACTATTACTTATACATCGATTCCCACTTGTTCTGTTAAGGTTGTTGTTGTTGCTGCTACTGTTAAAACTTAAGCATCAAACTTTACATCAACTTCTTCTGACGCTGCTACTATTGCTGATGTTAGTGCAATTATGTGAAATTATATACAACTAAAAACCACTAGGAGACCGCATGTCTCTGCCAATTAATCTTATTCCTCATGTGTAGCGCGTTGTTATTCATAATGTGGCAATTTGCTCTATCTACCAGTAATAAGAAATCGTTTGCAAATACATGTATCCAGACGGTCATCCGGGTCACCACCAGAATGTACTGACCCAATTGTAACGTCCGTGCATCAATGTTATCCTAAAGGAACTGGCTGACAAATAAACAGACATACGGACAAACAATTACCAGGTAAAATATAACTTAGCGGAGTTTATCAGTTAACTAACATCATAAATTATACAAATGTAGTCATACAAGTTTGTTTCTTATATCGGTGCCGCGATAAATTATTGTAAGGCAAATAAAATAAATGTGCCCAAAGCGTAACCGACCCCGTTTAAACTATAAAAATAGTAAAACGTGTAATGCGATTTATGTGCACAACTACTACCTTCATATTTAATAACGTTTTTAGTTCAGTTGATAAAGACGATATAAAATTTAAACCTTCAATACCATTCACGATTGTATTTAGAAATGCGTTGAGAGTAAAACAGACTCACGTCCAATGTAGAAAGTTACATTCTACATTGGACGTGTTAATTATGTATTGTGGTGCATTTCGTGACACTCGCATTTGCAATCATGTGCCTTCAAACACGGTAGAAATAGCAACGCTCGCTTAGCGAATGTGTTGGCTTTAACTCACACTAACAAATCACTAACAGTCCCTTCTCTTTATCTGTCCATGTATTTAGTTCTGCACATGCATCAAAATGTGCTTTATAATCTGACCAGGATCATGAACCGTCATACGTCGCCGGTCTCATCAATGTTGTGTGTTGGGTCTTGTTCAGGATCTCTTATGCCCCGTCTTTTGGTCACACATGGTGGGGTATCCTCACCATACTTCAGTTCTGCTGTTTTGTCAGGTTCCGATGAACAGGTGCTTGGAGTTCCTTGTTTAATGCCAGAACCTCGGGATTGTCTTCTGTGGTCTTTGGACTCGGTGTCCATATAATTCGGGTCCCGCTGAAGCTCTGGGATTTAATCCTCCAGTCTCAGCCTTTGATTTGTGTAACCTCAGGTGGTCTAGCTCAGCATACACTGCCTCGAGCTCTCGATCTCGGGTCGTCCCTGAAGCCATAGTTGCTGCTGTTGTGAGTAAGGATAACGGTATGTTGTCCTCCACCGACGCTGCCACCAATTTTGTAAAGTTTTGCCCGAGCTTCGGGTTTCAAGTATGGCGCACAGAATTAAACAATACAACAAACAATATAACTAATATGTATATATAATTTTCCTCAAGCTACCTTGCTTTATGATTAGCTGATTGTAGACAAATGATTGGTTCGGAACAGTAAATTAAATAGAATTAACTACTATTATTATACAGTGACCCCGAGCATGACTTCTAGTCTGCTGTGATATTCTCAGAGTGGTCTGGAACAATGTATTGACCCCGAGTCTTTGTTATGAAACACTATATACTACTCCGGGTCAGGTACACAGGCCTGTATGGTGTTTATAACTATATGACTCCGTACCCTGGGTGTGGAGCCTATGAAAAGTGATTTGGAGTTTCGGATGGGTAAATTCGTCACATAAAAAGTATATGTATTTAAACCCGACGTGATTATCCGATACTAAAAGCCACCATACGATGCTATAACAATATACATTATTTACAAGAACTATATTCGATTAACACTGAAAGCTAGTGGATTCATTGAAAACAAAGTAAAATTGTTCATTAAATCTTATCAATTGTGACTTTTCTCTACGCTCTCGATCCAATATCTGATATCGCCATAATTTTCTTGAATAACTCGGCGGGAAATGAATGGATGTGTTCATCCATCTATGCATATTTATTTCAACTAGTAATTTTGAAATTAAGGTTGAATATAAAAATATTCAATTAACAATTGACCCGTCAATTACCGGGAAGGATATAAACCGAAGCAAAACGTTGAACAACGTGACTTTTCTCTACGCTCTCGATCCAATATCTGATATCGCCATGGACAAGTTGTTGCTGGTAGAGAAACCAGCATAAGACAAGCATGGACGATCAAATTTGCCTTAATCTCAACGTTTGGCTCAACTGCTCCTGACCGAGGAGCCGGGATAATCTCGCACAAACCCTGCTAGATATTAGATATATACGGTGTCCTGTTAATGCCATCGCAGTTTCGCGACTTCTACCTGTGCTTTTGACGAGACGATGCGCCAGCGCGCCGACACGGTGCGCCGAAGCGAAATAAACGTCGCAATCTCTTGCGTTTTTTCATCTGTGGCTATAAAATTAGTGAAAGATACGAAGAGACGACGTTTATATTGCTTGGGCGAATCGTCTCAGCGCTTCGGCGTACCGTGTCGTCGCTTCGGCGTATCGTCTCTGCGCATCGGCGTATCGTGTCGGCGCTTCGGCCTATCGTGTCGGAACGACGGTACGCCGACACGATACGCCGACGCGCCGACACAATACGCCGGAGCGCCGACACCATGCGCCGAAGCGATATAAACCTCGCAATCTCGCGCTTTTTTAAAAATTCAATTACGTTAAATGCTTGATTGTTTGCAAATGCTAGATCTAGAAATGTTCTGATATATTTTCGTACCAAACATATGCTCCAATTGTAAATGCTTTTTGAAAGCAATTCTGTACCTATGGGAGAGTGTTCTTCTTAAAAAAAAAATTAATGTATCTCAGTTTGCAGATGATAACTCTTTGTTGTTGGATGGTTCCGAAAACTCATTCAACGCTGCTCTAGACCTTCTCCGGGATTTCGCATATTTTTCTGGCTTAAAAGTAAATTTTGATAAAACTAACATAATTTGGATCGGATCCTTAAAGTACAGCACCTGCTCGATCAAAACATAAACTAACATGGGAAACAACCAGATTTAAACTATTGGGAATCTTTATTTTATGTTGACCTTAATCTTATGGTTGATTTAAATTTTTCTGACAAATTTATTAAAACAATTAATATAATAAGTCAATGGAAAAAAAAACGAAAACTTACACCAATTGGTAGAATTTCCGTTATTAAATCGCTTATATTGCCTTTTTCACTCATTGCTTTTTTGCAATACCCACACCAAAGAAAGATATTCTTGTTAAACTGAACAAAATATTGTTTGACTCTGTTTGGGATAATGCACCTTATAAAATTAAAAGTTCAACACTTACACAAAGCTATGAGAAAGGTGGATTACAAATGAGAGATATTTATGCATAATATGCTTACAAATGATAGATAGTTATGCATAAAAAATGAAGCTCTCTTGGATAAGAAAATTATATACATGTTATGATAGTAAGTTTGTAATTCTTATAAGGTCCATTTTTGATGTATGTAAATATTTTAAAACTGGAAAACAGTATATTGCCATTAAACAAATGTTTTTAAAATGATTTTTGTTTTGAAGTATTTTTGTGTTACAAACAACTTCTGGATGTGTTAGAAATTGAGGATGTTAATAGTGTTCTTAACATGCCCTTGTTCTACAATGACAATTTCACAATTGGTAATGAACCCTTATTATTAAAAGCACTGTATGACAGAGGTATTAGATTTGTGAGAGAATTAGTTATTGACTCAAACACCTTCGTAACAAAATATCAAATAGAAAATATTACGGGAAAATCCTTGAACTTTCTTTATTTTGAACGACTTGCAAAATCAATAAAGAACTTTTTTAAGAAATGCAATGTAGTAATTTAATACAAATGACGTCTCTGTCATGCTATTGCAAAATATTTTATAAGCCATGAAAGCAAAGATAGATCAATTTATGATTATTTCATTCAAAACGGCATTTAACCTATTTGTAAAAACAAATGGAACAATTTTGTCATTACTGATGAGGAATGGAAATACATTTTTAAAACAGTATTTGACATAACAAGAGATAGCTACATACAATGGTTCCAGATTAGAATTATTTATAATATACTCGGTACAAATTACCTTATGTACAAAATGAAATTGTTAAATAATAATCTGTGTATTTTTTGTCACAAATTTGAAGAAACGATTGTTCATCTTTGTTTGGTATTGTGAAATTGTAAAATGCTTGATTAAGGAAGTAAACAAAACCTTGTTAAATAATAGGAATATAAATAGAATGACAGAAATAGACTTCAGAATATTTATGTTAGGTAGCACTTACAAAGATAAACAAAATCTTAACATAATGTGTCTCGAAGTTAAGAGATACATTTCCACTTGTAGAAAAAGATAAAATAATAACAAATTACATTGGTCTTGTAAATATTCTAACCTTAGCCTACACCTCTTACAAGTCACTTACACATTTCGAAAAAGAAACAAATTACTGGTCGCTGATAATAGCAATATGCGAACCAAATACCTCTGTGCAGTAAGAACATAATATTAAAGGAAAACAATTCTATATAAGTACCGGGTATTCAAGAATAGGAACAAGTGATATTTCCTCTCTGTTTTTTGTGGTAAATTTTTGCATCAAAATGTACCCTTTGCTTTTTCATCCTTATGTTGTCTATGTATCTTTTCCATGCAAAATGTACCTACTTAATACAGATAAACATGCACGGTAAATATAACAATATTGGCCTGTTCGTATGCATTATCATATTACTTTTATTTGTTGAGCTATTTAATACAATACATTGCAAAATTTCAAACATACAATTCCATTGTTTGCATGTATTGTATGTTTGTATGACTGTATGTTTATTTGTAAATGCATATATATGATGGAAATAAAGAAAGGTGACAATAAAAAAAACTCACAAAGATAATAAGAAATCTGTATTTTTTACAAGATAAACGATATATAAAGCTAGTTCAATCAGTTACAATGAACAGGGCCATATGCGAAGCGGATTTAACTAATGCTCAAAGTAGATTACTAATTTATTAACTTGTGATATTTCAAAATTTACACTTGAATTCTCATCAATTTAATAACATAATATGAACTGTTCACATGCTAACATATAATTTGACCACTGTATAAAAGCCATTAAAGTTAGATATAATATTCACAATCTCAACAACTTATTCCTATGTCTTAACTATTATTTTGGGTGGTCATCGAAATATATGGCGAAATCAGGCGGTTAAAATTTGACGTGTTCCACGAAATATATGCCCGCGACAGTTGACGAGATCGCTACTTCAATAAACCTAAATCAGGTAATTAGTATTACATAATTATGTTTGTACATACACAGTCCACGGGAATTTCTAACGGTATATTTAACGTTTTATTGGTCATCGTATTTAAGAGAACTCTTTACCACGTGTTCTGATACATGTATATTTTTATATTGTTTAACAAAATTAATGCTTCTTGTTTTTGCGTGGCCAGATGCTTAAAGCAGCATGTTGATGTTGCTGTTTTGAACGCGTTGTTTATAATGAACCGCATCCACATTCACCACCAAAACCTTCTACACCACCATCGCATCCACAACGATCATCAGCATCACCGAAAGCACCTCCACAACAATACCACCACCAGCACGCCCCCGATAACCACAAACATCACCACCATTGCATTGACCACCTCACTCCACCACAACAAGCTCCACCACGAACACATCAACCACGACCACAACCATCACCATCTCAACCAAACAAATCACTTCCACCATTATCTTCAATTCAACCACAACCTTCATCTACCCCATAACAACAAACACCACCTCCACCATAGCCATTACCTTCATCAGTACCATACCTCCACAATAACCACCACCTCCACCATAATTACTGCTACAATAACCATCACATCCATTATAATAACAACCACCTTCTTCATAACAACCACTTCCACCATCGCCACCATATCCTTTACCATCACCTCAAAAGAAACCATCACCACCACCCTAACCATCACCTGCACCACAACAACCACCTCAACATTTACAACCTCACCCATCACTACTTCCACCTAAACTATCACCTCCACCATAAGCATCACATTCACCATAACCTTCACCGCCGCCTCCACCAGCAACTTCATCACAATCATCACCTTCACCACAACAACCACCTAAACAGCCACCACCACCTCCACCATAACCATCAACTCAATAATAACCACCGCATCAACCTTAACATACATCTTTACAATAACCACGTCCTGTACCCGGATAATCCTAACCATATTGTTATATTTGTGTTGAGTAGAAACGTAAAGCGTTAATAGTTATAGTGTCCAGTGGTTTATTTACTTAATTTTTGTTTTGACAATCACCCTTATGATGCTGGAAGTCATTATTTTTTTTTCGAAAAAGTGCTCATAAAGAACATTTTTATGTTTCCGACCCTTTTAAAATATCTTAAAATGCATTAGTACCTTACTTGAAAACTATATTAGTTGAATGGATATCTCTATTGCAATGTGTAATCATATCAAAGTTTAATGTTGATGTTGATATCTAAAATATTGTTTGTATTCTGTAGTGGTTGAGTGCTTGCGGATAATTCCTGACTAATGAAAATTGATGTAGGAAACTGTGATGGATAAGCGCGAACGTAAAAAATATAATTACCTAACAAACTGAAAAAGAAGATATCTGTTCGTCCTTTATATATGAAAAATTTTCTTTCAGTGTTATTTATGTGCTTGTTCAATAATTTCCTCTAAACTGTCAAGAGATGTATCACAATATACACACTTAAACTTTGGACGTACATACATACATAGTAATTTTGGGTAAATACACGTTGTCAATGGTGAAAAAGCAAATAATACAATACGATTGAAATGAAAATAGAAATATATAGAAACCCATTACAAAAACTACTACCTCCACCATAACCACCACATCCACCATAACCACCACCTTTATGCTGCACCACAAATGCGTCTTGTTTTTTAGTTACCAGATGCTTAAAGCAGCATGTTCATGTTGTTGGTGTTTATAATGGACCCCCTCCACATTCACCACCACGACCAGCTCTACCACCGCCGCATCCGTAACCGTCATCAGCTTCATCGTAAGCACATTCACAACTAATACCACCACTAGCACGATAATCACACCCATCACCATAATCGCATCCACCACCTCTCTCCTTCACAACCAGCTCCACCACAAACAGCTCCATCACGACTACAAACACAAACGTCATCATTACCACCTCCACCAAAATTATCACCTCAACCACAACCTTCCACATCTGCAATAACCACTACCTATCACTATAACTACAACCGCCACCAGTATAACAATCACATCCACCATAACCAAAACCTCCATCATAACCGACACCTCCACCAAAACTATCATATCCAACATCTAACACATAGCAACGTACACCGCCGCCTCCACAATCACCTTCATCACAACCCTCACCTCCACCACAACAATCATTTCAACAACCACAACCTCAACCATCAACACATTCACCTAAACTATTACCTCCACCACAACGATCAACACCGCCGTTAATGCAGTCACAGCCATCACCTCCATCATAACTATAAATTTCAACATAACCACCACCTTAATAATAACCGCCGCTTAAACCTTATTCTCCAGCTTTACCATAACCGTCCACCGTAAAAATCACATCCACAAACCCCCCACCTTCACCATAACCACCACCTACACCAAGACAACCACCTCCATCAAATCCACCATGTAAATGATAACCACCACTACCACCATAACCACGACCTCCATCCTAACCATAACCTGCACCATAACTACTATCTTAATAATAACAACCGCCTCAACCTTAATCTCTAGCTTTACCATAACCATAACTTCCACGAAAACAGCCACCTCCGCCATAACCACCATCTTGATAACAACCACCGCCTCAACCTTAATCACCAGCTTTACGAGAACCATAACGTCCACTATAACAGCCACCTCTCAATAACCACCACCTCCATCATAAGCAAAACCTCCGCCATAACCACCACATAAGAAATAACAAACCTCAATCATAACCATAACCTTCATCATAACCACCATTTGTATAATAAGCACCACCAAAATAATACTAACAACCACTTCAATGATAACCACAGCCGCCAACATAATAACCACAACCTCCATCATAATCTCCACCTTTACCATAACCACCACCTTCACCACAACCACCACCTCCACCTTATTATTCACCTCCACCATAAACACCACTTCCAACTCAACCACATAACATCCACATCCAACAAAACAACCCCTTCAATAATAACCACCACGTCCACCATAACCACCACTTCGATCATAACCATAAAACCATACTAGTAATCTCCACCAAAACCACCGCCACCATCATTACCACAACACCCAACTGCTCAATAATGAAAAGCTCATCCACCATAACCACCACCTCCGTCATAACCATAGCCTCCACCATAACCACCACCTAAATTGCAACCTTAATCCCCACCTTAACCATAACATTAACCTCCACCATAAACATCAACTCCACAATAACCAACACGTCCACAAAATCCACCCTCAAAACAATTACTCTTTCACCTCTACAGCAACTATAACCACCAACTCCACCATCATCTCTTATTCCTCCATCATTTTCACCACCACAACGTTCGTCACCACTACACCACTAACAATACCACCACCACAACCCTCTTCACCGCCACCATCACCGCAACCACCACCACAGCGACTCCGCCACCTCAAATACCACCACAACCACTACCTTTATCAAATTAACGTTTTGTCTCACGAAACAATTTGTACTTGATGAGGGTAACCATAGATGTGCATAGATGTGCACAATATGGTTTAAATAGGATAATAACGAAAACTTGCTGAAGATATGATTTTGTGCATTTTTTATTATTAATTTTGTACTTGTTTTTATATTTTAATTTTAGATCGAATTTTTAACACTATACCTCGAAAATACTATACAACTTCCACCACCACCACCTCAACAACTTTTTCAACATCACCACCATACCATTACAGATCCACCCCCAACACCACAGCCACCTCCACAAAACCACAATCTCCACAACCATCTCAACCACAAACTCTATCACATCCATCACCAAAACAACCATCGCCAACGCCACCACAATCACCAACAACACCACATACAATACTACCTCAACAACCGCATCCATAACCAACGCATACTCCAGCACCTTCATAACTACCACCACCTCCAACACCTCTACTACCACCTGCACCAAAACTACCAAAACATCCACAACTCCAACACAACGTCCATCAAACCCACAAACCCCACCACAACCTCATGCACATTCTCTACTACCACAAACTCCACCTTTACAATAACCATCACTACCAACACGACCTAGACTACCACAACAAACAGCACAACCAATACGGACTACATTATTATTATTATTATTATTATTATTATTATTATTTTTATTATTGGTAGTAGAAGTAGTGGTAGAAGTAGAAGTAGTAGTATTAGAAGTATAATTATTATTATTATTATGCTACCTGTTACAGCTACCTATGTACGAGACAAGAACTACAGCTTCCGTTGTTTTTTGGTGTCACTGATAGATATAAATTACTGTTGCTTCTACTCAAACTCATCAACAATAATGTTGAAAAGCAAATACTTCTTCTTCTGCTGTTTATGCTGTTGTTTCTGCCACTTCTTTTCTGTTCCAAGTTATTCTGATTATTCTGCCATTGTCATTTTTACCATTTCTGCTACTAATAGTATTACATCGTAACGAATGCATGCTCTAATTACGGCTTCTGCTAGTTTACTACTACTTTTGCTACAGCTACGTATAAGTGTACAGAAATACCGATAAATGCCACATATGCTTTTCGCTGGTTCTGCTGCTGGTGCTATAACCTGCTTTAACGTGTAGCCATCGAAAACACTTATACAGATGTTAATTTACTGCTACTGCTACTAACATAATATATACACTGTTAAATATATAAGTTAATGTTGCTGCTACTACTACCACTACACATACTCCAACTACTATTAGAACTTCCGACAATTTTGCTGTTACTTTAACTAATACAAACTACAATTACTAATACCAGTTACTGTACTGTTTTGCTATTTCTGCTTCGATTGTTGATACTACAACACTGATTTCTAATTATATTAGTTTGCAACCCTCCTCACACTTGTTTTGCTACTATTACTTATACATCGATTCCCACTTGTTCTGTTAAGGTTGTTGTTGTTGCTGCTACTGTTAAAACTTAAGCATCAAACTTTACATCAACTTCTTCTGACGCTGCTACTATTGCTGATGTTAGTGCAATTATGTGAAATTATATACAACTAAAAACCACTAGGAGACCGCATGTCTCTGCCAATTAATCTTATTCCTCATGTGTAGCGCGTTGTTATTCATAATGTGGCAATTTGCTCTATCTACCAGTAATAAGAAATCGTTTGCAAATACATGTATCCAGACGGTCATCCGGGTCACCACCAGAATGTACTGACCCAATTGTAACGTCCGTGCATCAATGTTATCCTAAAGGAACTGGCTGACAAATAAACAGACATACGGACAAACAATTACCAGGTAAAATATAACTTAGCGGAGTTTATCAGTTAACTAACATCATAAATTATACAAATGTAGTCATACAAGTTTGTTTCTTATATCGGTGCCGCGATAAATTATTGTAAGGCAAATAAAATAAATGTGCCCAAAGCGTAACCGACCCCGTTTAAACTATAAAAATAGTAAAACGTGTAATGCGATTTATGTGCACAACTACTACCTTCATATTTAATAACGTTTTTAGTTCAGTTGATAAAGACGATATAAAATTTAAACCTTCAATACCATTCACGATTGTATTTAGAAATGCGTTGAGAGTAAAACAGACTCACGTCCAATGTAGAAAGTTACATTCTACATTGGACGTGTTAATTATGTATTGTGGTGCATTTCGTGACACTCGCATTTGCAATCATGTGCCTTCAAACACGGTAGAAATAGCAACGCTCGCTTAGCGAATGTGTTGGCTTTAACTCACACTAACAAATCACTAACAGTCCCTTCTCTTTATCTGTCCATGTATTTAGTTCTGCACATGCATCAAAATGTGCTTTATAATCTGACCAGGATCATGAACCGTCATACGTCGCCGGTCTCATCAATGTTGTGTGTTGGGTCTTGTTCAGGATCTCTTATGCCCCGTCTTTTGGTCACACATGGTGGGGTATCCTCACCATACTTCAGTTCTGCTGTTTTGTCAGGTTCCGATGAACAGGTGCTTGGAGTTCCTTGTTTAATGCCAGAACCTCGGGATTGTCTTCTGTGGTCTTTGGACTCGGTGTCCATATAATTCGGGTCCCGCTGAAGCTCTGGGATTTAATCCTCCAGTCTCAGCCTTTGATTTGTGTAACCTCAGGTGGTCTAGCTCAGCATACACTGCCTCGAGCTCTCGATCTCGGGTCGTCCCTGAAGCCATAGTTGCTGCTGTTGTGAGTAAGGATAACGGTATGTTGTCCTCCACCGACGCTGCCACCAATTTTGTAAAGTTTTGCCCGAGCTTCGGGTTTCAAGTATGGCGCACAGAATTAAACAATACAACAAACAATATAACTAATATGTATATATAATTTTCCTCAAGCTACCTTGCTTTATGATTAGCTGATTGTAGACAAATGATTGGTTCGGAACAGTAAATTAAATAGAATTAACTACTATTATTATACAGTGACCCCGAGCATGACTTCTAGTCTGCTGTGATATTCTCAGAGTGGTCTGGAACAATGTATTGACCCCGAGTCTTTGTTATGAAACACTATATACTACTCCGGGTCAGGTACACAGGCCTGTATGGTGTTTATAACTATATGACTCCGTACCCTGGGTGTGGAGCCTATGAAAAGTGATTTGGAGTTTCGGATGGGTAAATTCGTCACATAAAAAGTATATGTATTTAAACCCGACGTGATTATCCGATACTAAAAGCCACCATACGATGCTATAACAATATACATTATTTACAAGAACTATATTCGATTAACACTGAAAGCTAGTGGATTCATTGAAAACAAAGTAAAATTGTTCATTAAATCTTATCAATTGTGACTTTTCTCTACGCTCTCGATCCAATATCTGATATCGCCATAATTTTCTTGAATAACTCGGCGGGAAATGAATGGATGTGTTCATCCATCTATGCATATTTATTTCAACTAGTAATTTTGAAATTAAGGTTGAATATAAAAATATTCAATTAACAATTGACCCGTCAATTACCGGGAAGGATATAAACCGAAGCAAAACGTTGAACAACGTGACTTTTCTCTACGCTCTCGATCCAATATCTGATATCGCCATGGACAAGTTGTTGCTGGTAGAGAAACCAGCATAAGACAAGCATGGACGATCAAATTTGCCTTAATCTCAACGTTTGGCTCAACTGCTCCTGACCGAGGAGCCGGGATAATCTCGCACAAACCCTGCTAGATATTAGATATATACGGTGTCCTGTTAATGCCATCGCAGTTTCGCGACTTCTACCTGTGCTTTTGACGAGACGATGCGCCAGCGCGCCGACACGGTGCGCCGAAGCGAAATAAACGTCGCAATCTCTTGCGTTTTTTCATCTGTGGCTATAAAATTAGTGAAAGATACGAAGAGACGACGTTTATATTGCTTGGGCGAATCGTCTCAGCGCTTCGGCGTACCGTGTCGTCGCTTCGGCGTATCGTCTCTGCGCATCGGCGTATCGTGTCGGCGCTTCGGCCTATCGTGTCGGAACGACGGTACGCCGACACGATACGCCGACGCGCCGACACAATACGCCGGAGCGCCGACACCATGCGCCGAAGCGATATAAACCTCGCAATCTCGCGCTTTTTTAAAAATTCAATTACGTTAAATGCTTGATTGTTTGCAAATGCTAGATCTAGAAATGTTCTGATATATTTTCGTACCAAACATATGCTCCAATTGTAAATGCTTTTTGAAAGCAATTCTGTACCTATGGGAGAGTGTTCTTCTTAAAAAAAAAATTAATGTATCTCAGTTTGCAGATGATAACTCTTTGTTGTTGGATGGTTCCGAAAACTCATTCAACGCTGCTCTAGACCTTCTCCGGGATTTCGCATATTTTTCTGGCTTAAAAGTAAATTTTGATAAAACTAACATAATTTGGATCGGATCCTTAAAGTACAGCACCTGCTCGATCAAAACATAAACTAACATGGGAAACAACCAGATTTAAACTATTGGGAATCTTTATTTTATGTTGACCTTAATCTTATGGTTGATTTAAATTTTTCTGACAAATTTATTAAAACAATTAATATAATAAGTCAATGGAAAAAAAAACGAAAACTTACACCAATTGGTAGAATTTCCGTTATTAAATCGCTTATATTGCCTTTTTCACTCATTGCTTTTTTGCAATACCCACACCAAAGAAAGATATTCTTGTTAAACTGAACAAAATATTGTTTGACTCTGTTTGGGATAATGCACCTTATAAAATTAAAAGTTCAACACTTACACAAAGCTATGAGAAAGGTGGATTACAAATGAGAGATATTTATGCATAATATGCTTACAAATGATAGATAGTTATGCATAAAAAATGAAGCTCTCTTGGATAAGAAAATTATATACATGTTATGATAGTAAGTTTGTAATTCTTATAAGGTCCATTTTTGATGTATGTAAATATTTTAAAACTGGAAAACAGTATATTGCCATTAAACAAATGTTTTTAAAATGATTTTTGTTTTGAAGTATTTTTGTGTTACAAACAACTTCTGGATGTGTTAGAAATTGAGGATGTTAATAGTGTTCTTAACATGCCCTTGTTCTACAATGACAATTTCACAATTGGTAATGAACCCTTATTATTAAAAGCACTGTATGACAGAGGTATTAGATTTGTGAGAGAATTAGTTATTGACTCAAACACCTTCGTAACAAAATATCAAATAGAAAATATTACGGGAAAATCCTTGAACTTTCTTTATTTTGAACGACTTGCAAAATCAATAAAGAACTTTTTTAAGAAATGCAATGTAGTAATTTAATACAAATGACGTCTCTGTCATGCTATTGCAAAATATTTTATAAGCCATGAAAGCAAAGATAGATCAATTTATGATTATTTCATTCAAAACGGCATTTAACCTATTTGTAAAAACAAATGGAACAATTTTGTCATTACTGATGAGGAATGGAAATACATTTTTAAAACAGTATTTGACATAACAAGAGATAGCTACATACAATGGTTCCAGATTAGAATTATTTATAATATACTCGGTACAAATTACCTTATGTACAAAATGAAATTGTTAAATAATAATCTGTGTATTTTTTGTCACAAATTTGAAGAAACGATTGTTCATCTTTGTTTGGTATTGTGAAATTGTAAAATGCTTGATTAAGGAAGTAAACAAAACCTTGTTAAATAATAGGAATATAAATAGAATGACAGAAATAGACTTCAGAATATTTATGTTAGGTAGCACTTACAAAGATAAACAAAATCTTAACATAATGTGTCTCGAAGTTAAGAGATACATTTCCACTTGTAGAAAAAGATAAAATAATAACAAATTACATTGGTCTTGTAAATATTCTAACCTTAGCCTACACCTCTTACAAGTCACTTACACATTTCGAAAAAGAAACAAATTACTGGTCGCTGATAATAGCAATATGCGAACCAAATACCTCTGTGCAGTAAGAACATAATATTAAAGGAAAACAATTCTATATAAGTACCGGGTATTCAAGAATAGGAACAAGTGATATTTCCTCTCTGTTTTTTGTGGTAAATTTTTGCATCAAAATGTACCCTTTGCTTTTTCATCCTTATGTTGTCTATGTATCTTTTCCATGCAAAATGTACCTACTTAATACAGATAAACATGCACGGTAAATATAACAATATTGGCCTGTTCGTATGCATTATCATATTACTTTTATTTGTTGAGCTATTTAATACAATACATTGCAAAATTTCAAACATACAATTCCATTGTTTGCATGTATTGTATGTTTGTATGACTGTATGTTTATTTGTAAATGCATATATATGATGGAAATAAAGAAAGGTGACAATAAAAAAAACTCACAAAGATAATAAGAAATCTGTATTTTTTACAAGATAAACGATATATAAAGCTAGTTCAATCAGTTACAATGAACAGGGCCATATGCGAAGCGGATTTAACTAATGCTCAAAGTAGATTACTAATTTATTAACTTGTGATATTTCAAAATTTACACTTGAATTCTCATCAATTTAATAACATAATATGAACTGTTCACATGCTAACATATAATTTGACCACTGTATAAAAGCCATTAAAGTTAGATATAATATTCACAATCTCAACAACTTATTCCTATGTCTTAACTATTATTTTGGGTGGTCATCGAAATATATGGCGAAATCAGGCGGTTAAAATTTGACGTGTTCCACGAAATATATGCCCGCGACAGTTGACGAGATCGCTACTTCAATAAACCTAAATCAGGTAATTAGTATTACATAATTATGTTTGTACATACACAGTCCACGGGAATTTCTAACGGTATATTTAACGTTTTATTGGTCATCGTATTTAAGAGAACTCTTTACCACGTGTTCTGATACATGTATATTTTTATATTGTTTAACAAAATTAATGCTTCTTGTTTTTGCGTGGCCAGATGCTTAAAGCAGCATGTTGATGTTGCTGTTTTGAACGCGTTGTTTATAATGAACCGCATCCACATTCACCACCAAAACCTTCTACACCACCATCGCATCCACAACGATCATCAGCATCACCGAAAGCACCTCCACAACAATACCACCACCAGCACGCCCCCGATAACCACAAACATCACCACCATTGCATTGACCACCTCACTCCACCACAACAAGCTCCACCACGAACACATCAACCACGACCACAACCATCACCATCTCAACCAAACAAATCACTTCCACCATTATCTTCAATTCAACCACAACCTTCATCTACCCCATAACAACAAACACCACCTCCACCATAGCCCTTACCTTCATCAGTACCATACCTCCACAATAACCACCACCTCCACCATAATTACTGCTACAATAACCATCACATCCATTATAATAACAACCACCTTCTTCATAACAACCACTTCCACCATCGCCACCATATCCTTTACCATCACCTCAAAAGAAACCATCACCACCACCCTAACCATCACCTGCACCACAACAACCACCTCAACATTTACAACCTCACCCATCACTACTTCCACCTAAACTATCACCTCCACCACAAGCATCACATTCACCATAACCTTCACCGCCGCCTCCACCAGCAACTTCATCACAATCATCACCTTCACCACAACAACCACCTAAACAGCCACCACCACCTCCACCATAACCATCAACTCAATAATAACCACCGCATCAACCTTAACATACATCTTTACAATAACCACGTCCTGTACCCGGATAATCCTAACCATATTGTTATATTTGTGTTGAGTAGAAACGTAAAGCGTTAATAGTTATAGTGTCCAGTGGTTTATTTACTTAATTTTTGTTTTGACAATCACCCTTATGATGCTGGAAGTCATTATTTTTTTTTCGAAAAAGTGCTCATAAAGAACATTTTTATGTTTCCGACCCTTTTAAAATATCTTAAAATGCATTAGTACCTTACTTGAAAACTATATTAGTTGAATGGATATCTCTATTGCAATGTGTAATCATATCAAAGTTTAATGTTGATGTTGATATCTAAAATATTGTTTGTATTCTGTAGTGGTTGAGTGCTTGCGGATAATTCCTGACTAATGAAAATTGATGTAGGAAACTGTGATGGATAAGCGCGAACGTAAAAAATATAATTACCTAACAAACTGAAAAAGAAGATATCTGTTCGTCCTTTATATATGAAAAATTTTCTTTCAGTGTTATTTATGTGCTTGTTCAATAATTTCCTCTAAACTGTCAAGAGATGTATCACAATATACACACTTAAACTTTGGACGTACATACATACATAGTAATTTTGGGTAAATACACGTTGTCAATGGTGAAAAAGCAAATAATACAATACGATTGAAATGAAAATAGAAATATATAGAAACCCATTACAAAAACTACTACCTCCACCATAACCACCACATCCACCATAACCACCACCTTTATGCTGCACCACAAATGCGTCTTGTTTTTTAGTTACCAGATGCTTAAAGCAGCATGTTCATGTTGTTGGTGTTTATAATGGACCCCCTCCACATTCACCACCACGACCAGCTCTACCACCGCCGCATCCGTAACCGTCATCAGCTTCATCGTAAGCACATTCACAACTAATACCACCACTAGCACGATAATCACACCCATCACCATAATCGCATCCACCACCTCTCTCCTTCACAACCAGCTCCACCACAAACAGCTCCATCACGACTACAAACACAAACGTCATCATTACCACCTCCACCAAAATTATCACCTCAACCACAACCTTCCACATCTGCAATAACCACTACCTATCACTATAACTACAACCGCCACCAGTATAACAATCACATCCACCATAACCAAAACCTCCATCATAACCGACACCTCCACCAAAACTATCATATCCAACATCTAACACATAGCAACGTACACCGCCGCCTCCACAATCACCTTCATCACAACCCTCACCTCCACCACAACAATCATTTCAACAACCACAACCTCAACCATCAACACATTCACCTAAACTATTACCTCCACCACAACGATCAACACCGCCGTTAATGCAGTCACAGCCATCACCTCCATCATAACTATAAATTTCAACATAACCACCACCTTAATAATAACCGCCGCTTAAACCTTATTCTCCAGCTTTACCATAACCGTCCACCGTAAAAATCACATCCACAAACCCCCCACCTTCACCATAACCACCACCTACACCAAGACAACCACCTCCATCAAATCCACCATGTAAATGATAACCACCACTACCACCATAACCACGACCTCCATCCTAACCATAACCTGCACCATAACTACTATCTTAATAATAACAACCGCCTCAACCTTAATCTCTAGCTTTACCATAACCATAACTTCCACGAAAACAGCCACCTCCGCCATAACCACCATCTTGATAACAACCACCGCCTCAACCTTAATCACCAGCTTTACGAGAACCATAACGTCCACTATAACAGCCACCTCTCAATAACCACCACCTCCATCATAAGCAAAACCTCCGCCATAACCACCACATAAGAAATAACAAACCTCAATCATAACCATAACCTTCATCATAACCACCATTTGTATAATAAGCACCACCAAAATAATACTAACAACCACTTCAATGATAACCACAGCCGCCAACATAATAACCACAACCTCCATCATAATCTCCACCTTTACCATAACCACCACCTTCACCACAACCACCACCTCCACCTTATTATTCACCTCCACCATAAACACCACTTCCAACTCAACCACATAACATCCACATCCAACAAAACAACCCCTTCAATAATAACCACCACGTCCACCATAACCACCACTTCGATCATAACCATAAAACCATACTAGTAATCTCCACCAAAACCACCGCCACCATCATTACCACAACACCCAACTGCTCAATAATGAAAAGCTCATCCACCATAACCACCACCTCCGTCATAACCATAGCCTCCACCATAACCACCACCTAAATTGCAACCTTAATCCCCACCTTAACCATAACATTAACCTCCACCATAAACATCAACTCCACAATAACCAACACGTCCACAAAATCCACCCTCAAAACAATTACTCTTTCACCTCTACAGCAACTATAACCACCAACTCCACCATCATCTCTTATTCCTCCATCATTTTCACCACCACAACGTTCGTCACCACTACACCACTAACAATACCACCACCACAACCCTCTTCACCGCCACCATCACCGCAACCACCACCACAGCGACTCCGCCACCTCAAATACCACCACAACCACTACCTTTATCAAATTAACGTTTTGTCTCACGAAACAATTTGTACTTGATGAGGGTAACCATAGATGTGCATAGATGTGCACAATATGGTTTAAATAGGATAATAACGAAAACTTGCTGAAGATATGATTTTGTGCATTTTTTATTATTAATTTTGTACTTGTTTTTATATTTTAATTTTAGATCGAATTTTTAACACTATACCTCGAAAATACTATACAACTTCCACCACCACCACCTCAACAACTTTTTCAACATCACCACCATACCATTACAGATCCACCCCCAACACCACAGCCACCTCCACAAAACCACAATCTCCACAACCATCTCAACCACAAACTCTATCACATCCATCACCAAAACAACCATCGCCAACGCCACCACAATCACCAACAACACCACATACAATACTACCTCAACAACCGCATCCATAACCAACGCATACTCCAGCACCTTCATAACTACCACCACCTCCAACACCTCTACTACCACCTGCACCAAAACTACCAAAACATCCACAACTCCAACACAACGTCCATCAAACCCACAAACCCCACCACAACCTCATGCACATTCTCTACTACCACAAACTCCACCTTTACAATAACCATCACTACCAACACGACCTAGACTACCACAACAAACAGCACAACCAATACGGACTACATTATTATTATTATTATTATTATTATTATTATTATTTTTATTATTGGTAGTAGAAGTAGTGGTAGAAGTAGAAGTAGTAGTATTAGAAGTATAATTATTATTATTATTATGCTACCTGTTACAGCTACCTATGTACGAGACAAGAACTACAGCTTCCGTTGTTTTTTGGTGTCACTGATAGATATAAATTACTGTTGCTTCTACTCAAACTCATCAACAATAATGTTGAAAAGCAAATACTTCTTCTTCTGCTGTTTATGCTGTTGTTTCTGCCACTTCTTTTCTGTTCCAAGTTATTCTGATTATTCTGCCATTGTCATTTTTACCATTTCTGCTACTAATAGTATTACATCGTAACGAATGCATGCTCTAATTACGGCTTCTGCTAGTTTACTACTACTTTTGCTACAGCTACGTATAAGTGTACAGAAATACCGATAAATGCCACATATGCTTTTCGCTGGTTCTGCTGCTGGTGCTATAACCTGCTTTAACGTGTAGCCATCGAAAACACTTATACAGATGTTAATTTACTGCTACTGCTACTAACATAATATATACACTGTTAAATATATAAGTTAATGTTGCTGCTACTACTACCACTACACATACTCCAACTACTATTAGAACTTCCGACAATTTTGCTGTTACTTTAACTAATACAAACTACAATTACTAATACCAGTTACTGTACTGTTTTGCTATTTCTGCTTCGATTGTTGATACTACAACACTGATTTCTAATTATATTAGTTTGCAACCCTCCTCACACTTGTTTTGCTACTATTACTTATACATCGATTCCCACTTGTTCTGTTAAGGTTGTTGTTGTTGCTGCTACTGTTAAAACTTAAGCATCAAACTTTACATCAACTTCTTCTGACGCTGCTACTATTGCTGATGTTAGTGCAATTATGTGAAATTATATACAACTAAAAACCACTAGGAGACCGCATGTCTCTGCCAATTAATCTTATTCCTCATGTGTAGCGCGTTGTTATTCATAATGTGGCAATTTGCTCTATCTACCAGTAATAAGAAATCGTTTGCAAATACATGTATCCAGACGGTCATCCGGGTCACCACCAGAATGTACTGACCCAATTGTAACGTCCGTGCATCAATGTTATCCTAAAGGAACTGGCTGACAAATAAACAGACATACGGACAAACAATTACCAGGTAAAATATAACTTAGCGGAGTTTATCAGTTAACTAACATCATAAATTATACAAATGTAGTCATACAAGTTTGTTTCTTATATCGGTGCCGCGATAAATTATTGTAAGGCAAATAAAATAAATGTGCCCAAAGCGTAACCGACCCCGTTTAAACTATAAAAAAAGTAAAACGTTTAATGCGATTTATGTGCACAACTACTACCTTCATATTTAATAACGTTTTTAGTTCAGTTGATAAAGACGATATAAAATTTAAACCTTCAATACCATTCACGATTGTATTTAGAAATGCGTTGAGAGTAAAACAGACTCACGTCCAATGTAGAAAGTTACATTCTACATTGGACGTGTTAATTATGTATTGTGGTGCATTTCGTGACACTCGCATTTGCAATCATGTGCCTTCAAACACGGTAGAAATAGCAACGCTCGCTTAGCGAATGTGTTGGCTTTAACTCACACTAACAAATCACTAACAGTCCCTTCTCTTTATCTGTCCATGTATTTAGTTCTGCACATGCATCAAAATGTGCTTTATAATCTGACCAGGATCATGAACCGTCATACGTCGCCGGTCTCATCAATGTTGTGTGTTGGGTCTTGTTCAGGATCTCTTATGCCCCGTCTTTTGGTCACACATGGTGGGGTATCCTCACCATACTTCAGTTCTGCTGTTTTGTCAGGTTCCGATGAACAGGTGCTTGGAGTTCCTTGTTTAATGCCAGAACCTCGGGATTGTCTTCTGTGGTCTTTGGACTCGGTGTCCATATAATTCGGGTCCCGCTGAAGCTCTGGGATTTAATCCTCCAGTCTCAGCCTTTGATTTGTGTAACCTCAGGTGGTCTAGCTCAGCATACACTGCCTCGAGCTCTCGATCTCGGGTCGTCCCTGAAGCCATAGTTGCTGCTGTTGTGAGTAAGGATAACGGTATGTTGTCCTCCACCGACGCTGCCACCAATTTTGTAAAGTTTTGCCCGAGCTTCGGGTTTCAAGTATGGCGCACAGAATTAAACAATACAACAAACAATATAACTAATATGTATATATAATTTTCCTCAAGCTACCTTGCTTTATGATTAGCTGATTGTAGACAAATGATTGGTTCGGAACAGTAAATTAAATAGAATTAACTACTATTATTATACAGTGACCCCGAGCATGACTTCTAGTCTGCTGTGATATTCTCAGAGTGGTCTGGAACAATGTATTGACCCCGAGTCTTTGTTATGAAACACTATATACTACTCCGGGTCAGGTACACAGGCCTGTATGGTGTTTATAACTATATGACTCCGTACCCTGGGTGTGGAGACTATGAAAAGTGATTTGGAGTTTCGGATGGGTAAATTCGTCACATAAAAAGTATATGTATTTAAACCCGACGTGATTATCCGATACTAAAAGCCACCATACGATGCTATAACAATATACATTATTTACAAGAACTATATTCGATTAACACTGAAAGCTAGTGGATTCATTGAAAACAAAGTAAAATTGTTCATTAAATCTTATCAATTGTGACTTTTCTCTACGCTCTCGATCCAATATCTGATATCGCCATAATTTTCTTGAATAACTCGGCGGGAAATGAATGGATGTGTTCATCCATCTATGCATATTTATTTCAACTAGTAATTTTGAAATTAAGGTTGAATATAAAAATATTCAATTAACAATTGACCCGTCAATTACCGGGAAGGATATAAACCGAAGCAAAACGTTGAACAACGTGACTTTTCTCTACGCTCTCGATCCAATATCTGATATCGCCATGGACAAGTTGTTGCTGGTAGAGAAACCAGCATAAGACAAGCATGGACGATCAAATTTGCCTTAATCTCAACGTTTGGCTCAACTGCTCCTGACCGAGGAGCCGGGATAATCTCGCACAAACCCTGCTAGATATTAGATATATACGGTGTCCTGTTAATGCCATCGCAGTTTCGCGACTTCTACCTGTGCTTTTGACGAGACGATGCGCCAGCGCGCCGACACGGTGCGCCGAAGCGAAATAAACGTCGCAATCTCTTGCGTTTTTTCATCTGTGGCTATAAAATTAGTGAAAGATACGAAGAGACGACGTTTATATTGCTTGGGCGAATCGTCTCAGCGCTTCGGCGTACCGTGTCGTCGCTTCGGCGTATCGTCTCTGCGCATCGGCGTATCGTGTCGGCGCTTCGGCCTATCGTGTCGGAACGACGGTACGCCGACACGATACGCCGACGCGCCGACACAATACGCCGGAGCGCCGACACCATGCGCCGAAGCGATATAAACCTCGCAATCTCGCGCTTTTTTAAAAATTCAATTACGTTAAATGCTTGATTGTTTGCAAATGCTAGATCTAGAAATGTTCTGATATATTTTCGTACCAAACATATGCTCCAATTGTAAATGCTTTTTGAAAGCAATTCTGTACCTATGGGAGAGTGTTCTTCTTAAAAAAAAAATTAATGTATCTCAGTTTGCAGATGATAACTCTTTGTTGTTGGATGGTTCCGAAAACTCATTCAACGCTGCTCTAGACCTTCTCCGGGATTTCGCATATTTTTCTGGCTTAAAAGTAAATTTTGATAAAACTAACATAATTTGGATCGGATCCTTAAAGTACAGCACCTGCTCGATCAAAACATAAACTAACATGGGAAACAACCAGATTTAAACTATTGGGAATCTTTATTTTATGTTGACCTTAATCTTATGGTTGATTTAAATTTTTCTGACAAATTTATTAAAACAATTAATATAATAAGTCAATGGAAAAAAAAACGAAAACTTACACCAATTGGTAGAATTTCCGTTATTAAATCGCTTATATTGCCTTTTTCACTCATTGCTTTTTTGCAATACCCACACCAAAGAAAGATATTCTTGTTAAACTGAACAAAATATTGTTTGACTCTGTTTGGGATAATGCACCTTATAAAATTAAAAGTTCAACACTTACACAAAGCTATGAGAAAGGTGGATTACAAATGAGAGATATTTATGCATAATATGCTTACAAATGATAGATAGTTATGCATAAAAAATGAAGCTCTCTTGGATAAGAAAATTATATACATGTTATGATAGTAAGTTTGTAATTCTTATAAGGTCCATTTTTGATGTATGTAAATATTTTAAAACTGGAAAACAGTATATTGCCATTAAACAAATGTTTTTAAAATGATTTTTGTTTTGAAGTATTTTTGTGTTACAAACAACTTCTGGATGTGTTAGAAATTGAGGATGTTAATAGTGTTCTTAACATGCCCTTGTTCTACAATGACAATTTCACAATTGGTAATGAACCCTTATTATTAAAAGCACTGTATGACAGAGGTATTAGATTTGTGAGAGAATTAGTTATTGACTCAAACACCTTCGTAACAAAATATCAAATAGAAAATATTACGGGAAAATCCTTGAACTTTCTTTATTTTGAACGACTTGCAAAATCAATAAAGAACTTTTTTAAGAAATGCAATGTAGTAATTTAATACAAATGACGTCTCTGTCATGCTATTGCAAAATATTTTATAAGCCATGAAAGCAAAGATAGATCAATTTATGATTATTTCATTCAAAACGGCATTTAACCTATTTGTAAAAACAAATGGAACAATTTTGTCATTACTGATGAGGAATGGAAATACATTTTTAAAACAGTATTTGACATAACAAGAGATAGCTACATACAATGGTTCCAGATTAGAATTATTTATAATATACTCGGTACAAATTACCTTATGTACAAAATGAAATTGTTAAATAATAATCTGTGTATTTTTTGTCACAAATTTGAAGAAACGATTGTTCATCTTTGTTTGGTATTGTGAAATTGTAAAATGCTTGATTAAGGAAGTAAACAAAACCTTGTTAAATAATAGGAATATAAATAGAATGACAGAAATAGACTTCAGAATATTTATGTTAGGTAGCACTTACAAAGATAAACAAAATCTTAACATAATGTGTCTCGAAGTTAAGAGATACATTTCCACTTGTAGAAAAAGATAAAATAATAACAAATTACATTGGTCTTGTAAATATTCTAACCTTAGCCTACACCTCTTACAAGTCACTTACACATTTCGAAAAAGAAACAAATTACTGGTCGCTGATAATAGCAATATGCGAACCAAATACCTCTGTGCAGTAAGAACATAATATTAAAGGAAAACAATTCTATATAAGTACCGGGTATTCAAGAATAGGAACAAGTGATATTTCCTCTCTGTTTTTTGTGGTAAATTTTTGCATCAAAATGTACCCTTTGCTTTTTCATCCTTATGTTGTCTATGTATCTTTTCCATGCAAAATGTACCTACTTAATACAGATAAACATGCACGGTAAATATAACAATATTGGCCTGTTCGTATGCATTATCATATTACTTTTATTTGTTGAGCTATTTAATACAATACATTGCAAAATTTCAAACATACAATTCCATTGTTTGCATGTATTGTATGTTTGTATGACTGTATGTTTATTTGTAAATGCATATATATGATGGAAATAAAGAAAGGTGACAATAAAAAAAACTCACAAAGATAATAAGAAATCTGTATTTTTTACAAGATAAACGATATATAAAGCTAGTTCAATCAGTTACAATGAACAGGGCCATATGCGAAGCGGATTTAACTAATGCTCAAAGTAGATTACTAATTTATTAACTTGTGATATTTCAAAATTTACACTTGAATTCTCATCAATTTAATAACATAATATGAACTGTTCACATGCTAACATATAATTTGACCACTGTATAAAAGCCATTAAAGTTAGATATAATATTCACAATCTCAACAACTTATTCCTATGTCTTAACTATTATTTTGGGTGGTCATCGAAATATATGGCGAAATCAGGCGGTTAAAATTTGACGTGTTCCACGAAATATATGCCCGCGACAGTTGACGAGATCGCTACTTCAATAAACCTAAATCAGGTAATTAGTATTACATAATTATGTTTGTACATACACAGTCCACGGGAATTTCTAACGGTATATTTAACGTTTTATTGGTCATCGTATTTAAGAGAACTCTTTACCACGTGTTCTGATACATGTATATTTTTATATTGTTTAACAAAATTAATGCTTCTTGTTTTTGCGTGGCCAGATGCTTAAAGCAGCATGTTGATGTTGCTGTTTTGAACGCGTTGTTTATAATGAACCGCATCCACATTCACCACCAAAACCTTCTACACCACCATCGCATCCACAACGATCATCAGCATCACCGAAAGCACCTCCACAACAATACCACCACCAGCACGCCCCCGATAACCACAAACATCACCACCATTGCATTGACCACCTCACTCCACCACAACAAGCTCCACCACGAACACATCAACCACGACCACAACCATCACCATCTCAACCAAACAAATCACTTCCACCATTATCTTCAATTCAACCACAACCTTCATCTACCCCATAACAACAAACACCACCTCCACCATAGCCCTTACCTTCATCAGTACCATACCTCCACAATAACCACCACCTCCACCATAATTACTGCTACAATAACCATCACATCCATTATAATAACAACCACCTTCTTCATAACAACCACTTCCACCATCGCCACCATATCCTTTACCATCACCTCAAAAGAAACCATCACCACCACCCTAACCATCACCTGCACCACAACAACCACCTCAACATTTACAACCTCACCCATCACTACTTCCACCTAAACTATCACCTCCACCATAAGCATCACATTCACCATAACCTTCACCGCCGCCTCCACCAGCAACTTCATCACAATCATCACCTTCACCACAACAACCACCTAAACAGCCACCACCACCTCCACCATAACCATCAACTCAATAATAACCACCGCATCAACCTTAACATACATCTTTACAATAACCACGTCCTGTACCCGGATAATCCTAACCATATTGTTATATTTGTGTTGAGTAGAAACGTAAAGCGTTAATAGTTATAGTGTCCAGTGGTTTATTTACTTAATTTTTGTTTTGACAATCACCCTTATGATGCTGGAAGTCATTAATTTTTTTTCGAAAAAGTGCTCATAAAGAACATTTTTATGTTTCCGACCCTTTTAAAATATCTTAAAATGCATTAGTACCTTACTTGAAAACTATATTAGTTGAATGGATATCTCTATTGCAATGTGTAATCATATCAAAGTTTAATGTTGATGTTGATATCTAAAATATTGTTTGTATTCTGTAGTGGTTGAGTGCTTGCGGATAATTCCTGACTAATGAAAATTGATGTAGGAAACTGTGATGGATAAGCGCGAACGTAAAAAATATAATTACCTAACAAACTGAAAAAGAAGATATCTGTTCGTCCTTTATATATGAAAAATTTTCTTTCAGTGTTATTTATGTGCTTGTTCAATAATTTCCTCTAAACTGTCAAGAGATGTATCACAATATACACACTTAAACTTTGGACGTACATACATACATAGTAATTTTGGGTAAATACACGTTGTCAATGGTGAAAAAGCAAATAATACAATACGATTGAAATGAAAATAGAAATATATAGAAACCCATTACAAAAACTACTACCTCCACCATAACCACCACATCCACCATAACCACCACCTTTATGCTGCACCACAAATGCGTCTTGTTTTTTAGTTACCAGATGCTTAAAGCAGCATGTTCATGTTGTTGGTGTTTATAATGGACCCCCTCCACATTCACCACCACGACCAGCTCTACCACCGCCGCATCCGTAACCGTCATCAGCTTCATCGTAAGCACATTCACAACTAATACCACCACTAGCACGATAATCACACCCATCACCATAATCGCATCCACCACCTCTCTCCTTCACAACCAGCTCCACCACAAACAGCTCCATCACGACTACAAACACAAACGTCATCATTACCACCTCCACCAAAATTATCACCTCAACCACAACCTTCCACATCTGCAATAACCACTACCTATCACTATAACTACAACCGCCACCAGTATAACAATCACATCCACCATAACCAAAACCTCCATCATAACCGACACCTCCACCAAAACTATCATATCCAACATCTAACACATAGCAACGTACACCGCCGCCTCCACAATCACCTTCATCACAACCCTCACCTCCACCACAACAATCATTTCAACAACCACAACCTCAACCATCAACACATTCACCTAAACTATTACCTCCACCACAACGATCAACACCGCCGTTAACGCAGTCACAGCCATCACCTCCATCATAACTATAAATTTCACCATAACCACCACCTTAATAATAACCGCCGCTTAAACCTTATTCTCCAGCTTTACCATAACCGTCCACCGTAAAAATCACATCCACAAACCCCCCCACCTTCACCATAACCACCACCTACACCAAGACAACCACCTCCATCAAATCCACCATGTAAATGATAACCACCACTACCACCATAACCACGACCTCCATCCTAACCATAACCTGCACCATAACTACTATCTTAATAATAACAACCGCCTCAACCTTAATCTCTAGCTTTACTATAACCATAACTTCCACGAAAACAGCCACCTCCGCCATAACCACCATCTTGATAACAACCACCGCCTCAACCTTAATCACCAGCTTTACGAGAACCATTACGTCCACTATAACAGCCACCTCTCAATAACCACCACCTCCATCATAAGCAAAACCTCCGCCATAACCACCACATAAGAAATAACAAACCTCAATCATAACCATAACCTTCATCATAACCACCATTTGTATAATAAGCACCACCAAAATAATACTAACAACCACTTCAATGATAACCACAGCCGCCAACATAATAACCACAACCTCCATCATAATCTCCACCTTTACCATAACCACCACCTTCACCACAACCACCACCTCCACCTTATTATTCACCTCCACCATAAACACCACTTCCAACTCAACCACATAACATCCACATCCAACAAAACAACCCCTTCAATAATAACCACCACGTCCACCATAACCACCACTTCGATCATAACCATAAAACCATACTAGTAACCTCCACCAAAACCACCGCCACCATCATTACCACAACACCCAACTGCTCAATAATGAAAAGCTCATCCACCATAACCACCACCTCCGTCATAACCATAGCCTCCACCATAACCACCACCTAAATTGTAACCACCCTCAACCTTAATCCCCACCTTAACCATAACATTAACCTCCACCATAAACATCAACTCCACAATAACCAACACGTCCACAAAATCCACCCTCAAAACAATTACTCTTTCACCTCTACAGCAACTATAACCACCAACTCCACCATCATCTCTTATTCCTCCATCATTTTCACCACCACAACGTTCGTCACCACTACACCACTAACAATACCACCACCACAACCCTCTTCACCGCCACCATCACCGCAACCACCACCACAGCGACTCCGCCACCTCAAATACCACCACAACCACTACCTTTATCAAATTAACGTTTTGTCTCACGAAACAATTTGTACTTGATGAGGGTAACCATAAATGTGCATAGATGTGCACAATATGGTTTAAATAGGATAATAACGAAAACTTGCTGAAGATATGATTTTGTGCATTTTTTATTATTAATTTTTGTACTTGTTTTTATATTTTAATTTTAGATCGAATTTTTAACACTATACCTCGAAAATACTATACAACTTCCACCACCACCACCTCAACAACTTTTCAACATCACCACCATACCATTACAGATCCACCCCCAACACCACAGCCACCTCCACAAAACCACAATCTCCACAACCATCTCAACCACAAACTCTATCACATCCATCACCAAAACAACCATCGCCAACGCCACCACAATCACCAACAACACCACATACAATACTACCTCAACAACCGCATCCATAACCAACGCATACTCCAGCACCTTCATAACTACCACCACCTCCAACACCTCTACTACCACCTGCACCAAAACTACCAAAACATCCACAACTCCAACACAACGTCCATCAAACCCACAAACCCCACCACAACCTCATGCACATTCTCTACTACCACAAACTCCACCTTTACAATAACCATCACTACCAACACGACCTAGACTACCACAACAAACAGCACAACCAATACGGACTACATTATTATTATTATTATTATTATTATTATTATTATTTTTATTATTGGTAGTAGAAGTAGTGGTAGAAGTAGAAGTAGTAGTATTAGAAGTATAATTATTATTATTATTATGCTACCTGTTACAGCTACCTATGTACGAGACAAGAACTACAGCTTCCGTTGTTTTTTGGTGTCACTGATAGATATAAATTACTGTTGCTTCTACTCAAACTCATCAACAATAATGTTGAAAAGCAAATACTTCTTCTTCTGCTGTTTATGCTGTTGTTTCTGCCACTTCTTTTCTGTTCCAAGTTATTCTGATTATTCTGCCATTGTCATTTTTACCATTTCTGCTACTAATAGTATTACATCGTAACGAATGCATGCTCTAATTACGGCTTCTGCTAGTTTACTACTACTTTTGCTACAGCTACGTATAAGTGTACAGAAATACCGATAAATGCCACATATGCTTTTCGCTGGTTCTGCTGCTGGTGCTATAACCTGCTTTAACGTGTAGCCATCGAAAACACTTATACAGATGTTAATTTACTGCTACTGCTACTAACATAATATATACACTGTTAAATATATAAGTTAATGTTGCTGCTACTACTACCACTACAAATACTCCAACTACTATTAGAACTTCCGACAATTTTGCTGTTACTTTAACTAATACAAACTACAATTACTAATACCAGTTACTGTACTGTTTTGCTATTTCTGCTTCGATTGTTGATACTACAACACTGATTTCTAATTATATTAGTTTGCAACCCTCCTCACACTTGTTTTGCTACTATTACTTATACATCGATTCCCACTTGTTCTGTTAAGGTTGTTGTTGTTGCTGCTACTGTTAAAACTTAAGCATCAAACTTTACATCAACTTCTTCTGACGCTGCTACTATTGCTGATGTTAGTGCAATTATGTGAAATTATATACAACTAAAAACCACTAGGAGACCGCATGTCTCTGCCAATTAATCTTATTCCTCATGTGTAGCGCGTTGTTATTCATAATGTGGCAATTTGCTCTATCTACCAGTAATAAGAAATCGTTTGCAAATACATGTATCCAGACGGTCATCCGGGTCACCACCAGAATGTACTGACCCAATTGTAACGTCCGTGCATCAATGTTATCCTAAAGGAACTGGCTGACAAATAAACAGACATACGGACAAACAATTACCAGGTAAAATATAACTTAGCGGAGTTTATCAGTTAACTAACATCATAAATTATACAAATGTAGTCATACAAGTTTGTTTCTTATATCGGTGCCGCGATAAATTATTGTAAGGCAAATAAAATAAATGTGCCCAAAGCGTAACCGACCCCGTTTAAACTATAAAAATAGTAAAACGTTTAATGCGATTTATGTGCACAACTACTACCTTCATATTTAATAACGTTTTTAGTTCAGTTGATAAAGACGATATAAAATTTAAACTGTCAATACCATTCACGATTGTATTTAGAAATGCGTTGAGAGTAAAACAGACTCACGTCCAATGTAGAAAGTTACATTCTACATTGGACGTGTTAATTATGTATTGTGGTGCATTTCGTGACACTCGCATTTGCAATCATGTGCCTTCAAACACGGTAGAAATAGCAACGCTCGCTTAGCGAATGTGTTGGCTTTAACTCACACTAACAAATCAATTCAATGACCCATAGCGTGTCTGGCTTACAGAAATCAAAGGTCTATGTATTGTCAGATGTAAGTGTTGTATTACCACTGTTTATATTGCGTTATCTCGTTATTAGGAAGAACTAGTACGATAATAAAGACATACTAAGTGGTAATTGAAAGATACTAATTCTGAGTTAATACCTTCTAAATAGGAAATAGTAAGTGGACATTATGAATTTCTAATTAGAAAACTATCGGTATTATTTAGAAACTAATGCGCCCAAAGCGGAGTTATTATCTCCTTATGAAAGTTATGAATAAGTTATTCCTAAAAGTACGCACGCCCGTAAGCAAGATCGCACACATGTACGGACAGACGGCCGAGTAAATGATTGTGTTACTGTCTCTTAAATATGACGTACGTACTGACGGACGCATGCACTCATTATTATCCGCACAAACTTACGGATAGGTGGAGACAGTCTTGTACGAACGTACGCACGAACAAACGTATTTGTGTATGTATGTCTGCATGAATGCTTGTCTGTATATGACACATACTATCTCCTAATAAGAACTAAATATAGCCTAGTTAGGCCTTAATAAGTATGTTAACACATGATTTTAAATTTGTGTTGTGTTGTATCTTATACTTAGGAATGAGTAGCACCTAATATGTAGTATTTTCGAATTGTTATCTAATACAAAGTCACAATAATACAGACTGTACGTTGCACTAGGACACTTCCGTAATCTTAAAAATTAAAACGTTTTTTACAGTGCAGACACCGCCGTTTAATTTAATTCATTGCAGTGCATGTTTTATAAATACCTAGATGCTGTTCATGAAACTGAGTACTAGCGTGCTTGACATTTCACCGTATTACTGAAAACCTTTTATCTTTGGCTTGGCTTTAAATGGGCTATTAAGGCACTAAAATTAACCAAACTCTGTAGAATAGAAATATTTGAAGTAAATTGAAAGCAAACCCCATAAAAACACATGCGCTTTGATAGTTATGTGTTTAATCTGTTTGCATAAAACATCGCAGGATTTCGGGATTTCGTTCAATATAATTTGGACGCGTTAATTGGTCATCCCTTCCGCGATACACGTTTCATAATGAGAAAGTTAGTTTGATGAAGAAAAGGGTTTTGACGGGCAATTTAAAATAAAATTATGTACGCTGTGAACACTGTAAAACAGTCTTTCATTCATGAAAATGTCGTTAGGTTTATATATAGTAATACGGGTAAAAGGAACACCACATAAAATGTTTCATGATGGATATGACGACAAATTATATCTCGAGTTTGATTGATTGATTTATTGATTGATTGATTGACTGATTGATTTATTGACAGTGATTTACTAACAGATAGATAGATAGACAGACAGACAGACAGACAGACAGACAGATAGATATATAGAAGATAGATCGATCGATCGATTGATTGATTTATTGATTTAATGTAGACGTATGTATTTATTTATACATACATGAATGTATAAATACATGCATACAACGATCGACCGACAGACCTACCGAACGGATGAATGAATGAATCACTATTATTTTTGTGTAAGTAGTGTTGTCGTGGTTTTGTTAGAGGGGCGTATCGACGTCTAATACGTTGTAACATTTTTAATAATAAACTTACATTTTATGAAGTATTCATTAAATCATTGATTATAACATACGACTCGATTTTATATTAAACAATAATATGTTTGATATTTAATTATAAAAAGTAGTCAACGTAACACTTTTCGCAGGCGCGGGAAAGTTAGTAGTAGTTGATTTAAACATATTTTATTTCCACAATGTTGACAAAATGACAAACAATCACGATTTACCATAAGTACATATTGGAAAAATGTTTAGACCTCAAGTTCTAAGACGTTATCGAGGGTCTATGCCTGGGAGTGTTAGTTACAAATTGTAATGGTGACAAGCGTACTTTGAATGAACAATTGTTGTCATTTAGGAAATAAAAAGCAAATTATGATAATAATAATAATAATAATAATAATAATAATAATAATAATAATAATAATGATGTTAATAATAATAATAACACTTGAAAACACAATATGAACAAAATTAGTGAATACAATATATAGTAAATAGACAATCATATGCAAATATAGATAGTTGTAAGTCCTGTCCAGCAAGTAGTTAAGTTTTAAACAAAACGCTTTTGTAACAATATATCTTTGAACTTCCGTAAAAATAATTGTATTGTCTTCATTATTAAATGAGGGGTTACCGCAGAGGATAAAATCACTATTTAAGGGATGAAATTAGCTCAGTGCATTAAAGAGATATTCGTTGCATGCGATAATTAGGGCATTTAAAGAAGTAATGTGTCATATTTTCACCATCATTTCCACATGAACAAAGGGGTGAGTTTGCAAGGTGGTTTAGCAATAGGTCGGAGTTTAGGTTGCTGCGGTTATTTCTTAGTCTAGCATGTAAAATCGATGTTTTTATATCCCCAGTGTAGAAACGTTGGGCGTTATCTTCGCATAAAAGAAACATTTGTTTCAAGGAAGCTTTAAATTGTGAAAGGGTTTCGCTCTTGCGGATATCGATATGTAAGGAGTTCCATAGATCTATGGCAGAACGAACGTGAATATAATAATGTTCGCCTTTATAAACTGGTATAGTCTTGTGCATTTATAAGATTACGAGATGAATGTTCTTGAACTGTTTGTGGAAGAAGGTTAGACAAGTAATTAGGACACTGTCCGTTATGCATCTTGTAAATGCTAATCAGTTTATCGCCGTCGTTTGTCTAGACTATGCTATTTAACTTCAGTATACAGATTTCTAAGAGATACAGATCTAGTTAGGCCTGCAACAATACGCGCGGCTTCATTTGGATTTTTTCTAATAATTCCTTATAATACAAAGAACAACCATCCCAAACAACGCGTATTCTAGTATTGGCCGCATATGACTGACGTATATTTGGTTTAAACTTTTACTTGAAAGTCTGTATTTAAATTTTCGCATAATGCCAAGAATTTTCGACGCAGATTAAAAAACATGATTTATATGATCGTGCCATTTGCCATCATGGCTTAGGGTCAGACCAAGATGTTTGTGACTTTCAACAAAGGTGACGGGTACATTTCAGAAACATAATTTCGGTAAAAGAACATTCTTTTGCGTTGTGAATGTGAATAGAATCAACTTACCATCTTTTGGCCAAAATGTTGATGAGGCATAGGTCGTGGTTCTAGATACCCTCGAGGTCAACTAAATTAGATGTAGTACTTGATAAGGAAGTATCATCTGCAAACAAGCGGGTAATACTTAGAAGATTAGAGACAATATCATTTACGTAAATCAGAAAAAACAACGGCCCTAATACTGAGCCCTGTGGAACTCCAGCATTATACTTGCAATGACTGAGACATAGCGGAACACACAAATACTTTTGGGGTTCGGTTAGACAAATAACTTTCTATCCATTGTAACATTTTTCCACTGAAACCATTTTGCTTAAGTTTGAATAACAGACCTTGATGCCAAACTCGGTCAAAGGCCTTGGAAATGTCACAAAAAATCATGCAGTTAAATTTCTTGTCACCAATAGAACGAGCTATTTGATCAACTATATCAATCAGTTGGTAGACAGTTGAGTGACCCTTGAGAAATCACGATTGCTAGCAATAAATTAAGTTATGCGAAATAAAGTGATTATAGAGGTGTTTGTATACTACTCGCTCCATAAGTTTTCCTAGACAGCTCAATAGGGAGATGGGGCGATAATTGGAAAGTATATGTGAGTCACCCGTGTTAAATAGGGGCATGACAATTGCAGTTTTCCATAATGAGGGATATGTGCATTCTTGTATTGATGTATTAAACAGTAAGCATAACGGTTTTGCAATAGACAAGCAGGTACGCTTAAGAACAAGATGACTGATTAAATCTTCATCAACCGCTTTATTAGTTATTAAATTTTTTACGTCTATTATTTCTGATTCAGTTATAGACACGTTTTGCAAATATTCAAAAGAAATGTCATTTGGGGCAGGGAGGACATATATATACTTACGTTTCCATGAGTATCAACCGATTTCAGGGGCGGTATCACATCAGAATGAGAGTGTGTATGTATTAGATGCTTCAACAGCTTCCAATATTTTTTAGAGTTAGTGGAATGTGAATCGTTTAATGTAGTTTCAATCTTGGAAAAAATTGTTCTTTTGCGTGTTTAATCTTATTATTGACATTGTTACGAGCGTGTTTGAATTTTGCCCAATTGTTTGGAGATGGATATTTGATAGCGTTCGATTTAAGTCGGTCGCGTTTTCGCGCAAATGTACGTAGCATATAGTCATACCATGGTTTGTCATTTGGACGTACGGTAACAAGTTTGTACGGAATACATGATTTCATTAATTCTAGTAATTTGTTAGTGAATAATACAGTAGCGTCTTCAACATTTGACATACTAATAAAGTTCCAATTTTTGTTGTCCATTAAGTCATTTAGACGTAGAAAATCTGCACTTTCGTAAAGCCAAACATGACTTTGCATCGGTTTACTAATCACTGTTGGGACTTTAATGTGTACGGCAGTAGCGCGATGATCACTGATTGAAACATCAATTGAAATTACTTCACTGTCCAATAAATACAGATTATCGGAGACAATAACTGGGTCAATTAAAGTAGCAGTGTTGGCCGTGACTCTGGTTGCTTCCGTAATGACATTACCTAAATTAAATAGACTGTTTTAATCGGGTGTAATCGTTTTAACTGGTCTTCATTTATGTCACAGAGCATGACTAAATTTTGGTTTATATCCAAGGCTTTATCGATAATAACTTCAAGGTCGTTCCAAAAAGATACATTGGCGTTAGGGGGGAGATAGAAGCGCATATTAAAACAGTGAAGTTTCCTGTTTTGAATTTCGATCCAGATTGAATGCAAGTTAGAATATTTTAACTCAAGCATAGCCGCGACAATATAGACTGATTTACATATATTAATAAGCCGCTTGAGTGAGGTGTATAGTCTTTCCGGCGGAGAGCTTTATTAAAACCATCAATTAGTAAAATATATCGGGAACGATATCAGTAAGATGAGTTTCTATAAAACATAGTATATCAAAATCACACTATCAAACACTTATTATGTAAATGTATAAAAACCTCCTATATGACCGTCTATTCAAAACGAAATAATAGAAGCCCAAAAAGGTTAAAAGTGCATAATGGTATTGTACATGTACGTATACATACAGCAATTAACGTGACAATTACCGGTAAACATATAAAATGTAAGTGAATCAGCGGCGTACATGATAATTATTAGAGATTAGAGTAAAAAATAACTGGATAATTTTCCATTTTGCTCCACTGATTAATACCCATTTTAATGTACTAGGCCACTATTATACATAGTACAGTACTGATATCTGTTCAACTAGACCACGGGGATTGCATGATATGCATGATAAATATTCATTTTGATACAGTAGGCCACTAATATACATAGTAAGATATCTGTTCAACTAGACCACGGGGATTGCATGATAAATTAATAAATTGTAATTCATGGGGAATGGCTGAGTGGGTGTTTAACCGATGGCTTAACATAATTAGAAGGTTCAGTTCAAGGACAGCATTTCGACTTCGGAATAAATATTAAGTAATCGTTTAATAGTAGATGTTGATATTAGTAACCTAGTACATAAAATTAGTAGACAGGCCTTATAGAGATCCACATTATGGGTCATGACGGAATAACAACACATACACACACAACACCACATCATAACAATCAAACGCAATAGAACAGACAAACGGCACGTGTATAAATATTTACAGGCTATTTACAGACTATTCTTCAAGCAAACAAACAGTGCCCTTGGCTGGAGAAATAAAATGATTTTATATATATAATATGTACAGGTATTACATCTGAAGGCGAGAAAACAACAACATATACTACAATGTGTACATGTTTGCAAACTGGTATTTAATTTTATGCAATTTTGATAAAACCCATGGACATGTAGTAAGATAGCACGACGTGCTGTGTTGTCATGTTAAATGGGGGTACCTAGGCAAATGTTTATCAATTATTTTAAATACGATTATGCATGTAATAAAAGAAATAGTTTATATTAAAGAAGAAACACAATTCAAGAGGTATCGGACGATGTCCATCGAATAGTTCATATAAACTATCGGTAATGATAAATGTGCATAGCCTATCCGATAGTAGATAAAATTACAAAAAAGCGTTTGTTGTGGCTAGAACTATCAAATCCGGCTACAAATGTTTTCGTGAGTGATTCGACGACACTCATGAGTTGGTTGACTGACTGTTAGGTTTGAATGAATCTAAGTCACCGATGTGGTTGATTCTATTAACTTTGGACTTGGAGTCCTTAACCAGAATGTTCCCATCAGACGACCACGCTCCAACGAGACGCCCGGTTTTAACGAGGGACCTAGCACTGAAAAGAAGGGAGCTTCGTTTAAATGTTAGATCTTCGTTGATGAAAGTGTTCTTGTAGCCATGATCTTTAAGTTTTGATGAGTAGTAGTTGTAAAATCGCTATGAATCAAATGTACAAGAAGTACCGATATGCGCACGCGCACTATTTATCACTGTTGTGTGAGTATGAAAGCTTTTTCGAGCGTGATTTAATAGGTGTGAGTTCGAAACCTGCTGAAACCGTGCATCGAAAAAAAAAATATATTAGGCATTGTATATATTCATTCTTAACAATTACATCAATAAAGTATTGCTACTAGAAAAATAAATTCGTGAATAACTGGAATACGTGTCGTTTTAATACGAGTCTATATTCATGGGAAATACCGTCGATATGCCCCTTTAACATGATTTAGGAAGACAAACGAGTACTTTTAGGTCGCCATGTGCAAGAATACAGCCAAGAATTTGATAATTATGTCGTGTGAAACAGTTACTGGCATGATTTATATTGCATTACTGTCATTTTTATGATTATAAAATTTTAGCTCTATGTTTATGTTTATTCGTGAATAATTTTGAAGGGTTTAATAAAATTGTTTGGCACATGTATGTTACAAAAGTTTAAGTTAAACATAATTGTTTAACACTTTAAATGAAATCAAATTCAAATTTTACGAAAACAATTATGAATCGATAGACGCGTCTTTCTTTTAGTGTCTTTACCCCCAACGAAAGTACACGAGGTATCATTGGGTGATTTTCAAATAAAATCTATTACAATGTCAATAATTCACCTATACAATATCACAATTCGACTTCGGAAAATATATTGAGTATTGGTGCTTACCGAAAAAAGTTCATTTGCGCCGCGCATGAGCTCGGCGTCTAATACAAGTGTCTTACCGGAAGCATATGGACGGAGCGTTATTATATGTAATGTTTAAAACACTAAATTGACGTTGAGTCCAACTGAGTATTGTATTGAACTATACGCTTTAAGAACAGGTAATATTTCCACTTTCGCCAACACTTTCGATACGTACTAGATAATAAAATATGAAACTACTACGTGCTTGTATTAAAACGAAATATCATGCAATTAATTGCTGATCCCTGTTAATTTGACTGGTCGCGGAGTCAAAATTGAATTTGCTCCTGCGTCTAGTCTAAAACTTCCAGAAATAGGTTGTGAATCATTCTTAATAACATAGAAGTGAAGGCTGTTACATGTGCTTAGCCGGTAGCTTGTGGTGGGTTTGTGTTTTGTTCGCATATTTGTTTTGACGCTGAAGTGTTTATTTTAAACATTCATCGTCATAATTTTAATAATGTAGGTGTTAGAAATAAAGTATATATTCAATGTCATTTCATTTAACTTTGTTTATATGTGATCAATGACACACTTCTGTTTAAAAATATCATTATGTAATATGGTTATTTTTGCGACCCTGTATTTTATTTTAACAAACACTAGCACGAAGTCGCTGAGACAACTGAACAGTTTTGCCTTATAATGTTCGCTTAATGATACGTTATTATGTACAAATCAGTTACTTTCAATATGTATTTAACCGACATACATTGAAAACAATTGCAGCTCGTTGTCTCTACAGTTTGACTTGTCATACCTCCTATAGCTTCTATAAATGGCATTGCTGTATCTCCAAGAATAGTAGTGAATCATCATTTCGCGCGTAGTTATTGCATGTGATGTTAGCTTTGAAGGCACCAATTAAGGCGCGTCAAGACATTGTCAGTAGTGTTCTACACTGTAACGTTTAAAGCGTTGATGCTAATTAATAATGTAGAATTTTAAGTTTTAAATACAACAGATTTTGTTTATTTTATTCGTTTGCTATGTACGAAAAATGCTGTAAATACGTATTATTGTAAAGAAATGTTTTTGCGGTCATTCTTACTTGTCTAATTTGCGGTCTGCCACAAATCACGGAATACTAATGCATAACATTATAACTGTAACACGATGAAATGTTGTTTCCGTCAATAAAATCTATTTTGACTTTTAACTCTCAACTACGTACGACGCCCTTTGATGCTTTGCATCAATGATTTTCCTTGCTGAATATTTTAATGTGACATGCTAATGGTCCCGGTCTCATGTCGATTTCGCAGAAAAATGCATTGTTAGCTCAGAATGATTTTATGTGAATCTCTGAAATAACACTGAATACATATCCTGCTTAGGAAAATGAAAGTTTTCGGAAACATATTAAGTAAGGCATAAAAAAAAGTTTGTTTCAGGTAACATGACCATCAAAAATAGGGTAGGTAGGTAGTGATTTTTTTATTATTTTTTTTAGTGAATGGTCTACTTGAAGCGTCTAAAACTTAATGAATATTCAAATTAATATACTTTAACATTTGTTTGAAGTGGATATTTTAATTAAACAACTTTTGGTGCAAATGTTTATCATTTATGCATTAAAATATGATACAATTATTATATTATTATATAAATTTCCCAATACATAAAAATCATTACAATCTGTGGAAACCAGGCCACCAGTTTACATTTATATTAAAGTCAATTTGCAAGGCGCTGATTTTTGTTATTAAATGGTCATATCGTATCAAAATGTAACCGCAGTGAACTGAATATAAACAAATATTTGTGCTTGTTAAGATTTATACATCATTACTGAACAGATCCCAGATGTACAAGTTTACTGTTTCTTAAAGTTATGATACAGCTAACGCTTCATTTTTCAGTACAGTTATTATACTCCCACAAACGAAGTTTAAGGGGGGTATATAGGAGTGAGCTTGTCGGTCCGTGGTTCAATCGGTCCGTCGGTCTGTCGGTCTGTTGGTTTTGCGTTTCCGGATGATAACTCAAGAAAGGCTTGACATATTCAAATAATTTTTGGTACACATGTGTAACATCATATAATACAGGTCATGTTCGATGTTGGTTACAAACCACTAAATTTTGACCGAGTTATGGCCCCCTTTCGACATAACATTGCCTAAAAACATGGTTTCCGGATTATAACTCAAGAATGGCTTGACATATTCAAATCATTTTTGGTATACATGTGTAGCATCATAAAATACGGGTTAAGTTCGACTTTGGTTACAAACCACTAAATTTTGACAGAGTTATGGCCCTATATTTGACTTAAATTCAGTTTCCGGACGATAACTCAACAATGGCTTGACATATTAACATAATTATCGGTACACATGTGTAGCATCATAAAATACAGGTCAAGTTCGACTTTGATTACAAACCACTAAAGTTTGACACAGCTATGGCCCCTTTTATACTTAAATTCCCGAACAACATGGACAATAACTCATGAAAGGCTTCACCAATTTAAATAATTTTTGGTACATAGGTGTAACCTTGTAAAATAGAGATCAAGTTCAACTTTGGTTAAAAACCACTAAAGGTTGACAGAGTTATGGCTTCTATTGAAATTAATTTTTTCCAAATACACTGTTGACCATTCACAAATTAAAGCATTCACGTTCTCCATTTCTTTCGAGTGGATGCTATAGTTTTGTGACAAGGCCATATTGTGGGGGTATATCCTTCACTCATGTGACAATTCTAGTTAAAGACTGGAATTATTCAACAGATAACTTTAAAAGGATAGAAAAGTAGATAAATTAAAAACATCTGTCATTTTTGTTAATTTTAAATGAGAATGGGTAAACTACTATAAAAATTACCATAATAAAAATTTTACTTTAATACTTCATAGGAAGAAAGTATTGAATGGGATGCAGCCATTACATGATATGTGAAACGCTTTGAACAAATTAACAGAAACGTCGTCCAGACAATTTGGCTGACGAAAAGGAGCCGTAAGAAATCGTTTATTACCACAACGAAAATATATTTCGAGATAAAAATTAACTAACTCAATAAAATGTTCTAGGGTCGGGGCATTTTTTTAGGGTAGGTCGCGTAACCTGAAACAAACATATTTTTTACCCCTAAGAAACATGAGTTTACAAACAATGTTATATATGCAGAAACGCAAACATGCCTGGAATTTTCGCTATATTACAGTATCGTCTGGAGTTACGTTCTAATTCGTGAAATACATGTATATCCTTACTGACAATGCCGTTGATACAACGTCACTCAATTTAAAATTGGACAGGTATTTAACCAGCGAGCGGCGTGTGTAATTTACAGACTTGGAGAACCATGCTCTGTTTACACAATCGCGAATGCCTACCGTATTATTTTGGTAGAAGGATTAAATAACCCAGTTCGAATGTGTGCTGTTGCTGTACAATTTAGAGACATCTCTATCGACTTGTTAGACCAGGTGGCAATTTGGAGGACGGACACGTCAATTCCGCAGAGAAAAAAACCCACTTAAAATCGCTTACTGTCACATATGGTAAAATAAACTACTTCTACTACTACTTCTACTACTACTACATCTACAACAACAACAACTACTACTACTACTACTACTACTCCTACTCCTACTACTACTACTACTACTACTACTGCTACTACTACTACTACTACTACTACTACGACTGGGACTTCAACTATTACTTCTACTACTACTACTACTACTACTACTGCTACTACTACTACTACTACTACTACAACTACTACAACTTTTACTACTACTACTACTGCTACTACTAATACAGCTACTTCTACGTGTGTGCGTGAGTGCACGCGTTCTTAGACACATCTGAGTCAAACTTGGAGAGAAGTCTTAAATCAGTATGAATTGTACGGTCTTTAATGTTGTCTTCATTGGCTTGTGTCTTGTTCACACTCAGACCTCAGTTGGAGGTTATTTACATCCACTGTTCTTGATTGGCGGTGGTTTGCATCTATATCTGTTGTGATTCCTACGTTCTTAAAGAAGAACATTTACACAGTCAAATTCATTACAAATTAAAATGGAAATACTTTTGCCCAGTTAATAAATTCTCTAGATTGCTATTTACAGCTGCTAGAGTGAAGTGTGTTTTAATGAAAGGTTGCATGTACACTCAAATAATGGTGATGATCTTGGGAGAGACCATATTTTGACGGCTGCTGGTGGTACCACGGACCGGAGTTAAGAGGGTGACGATCTTGGGAGAGACCATATTTTGACGGCTGCTGGTGGTACCATGGACTGGAGTGAGGAGGGTGATGGTGTATGACTGGTGGTACCACAGACTGGAGTGAGGAGGGTTATGGTCTATATCTGGTACTACAACGGACTGGAGTGAAGAGGGTGATGGTCTATGATTGGAGTCTTCAAGAATGGACAAGGACAGGTCCAATAAGTGTTTGTTTTTTTCTTATGGTGTATTCAATTCAATGATGAAAGATATCTTTTTGGTATTTCTTTAAGAGCTGTTTCAATAAATATTTGTGTCAACATTCGCTGGTGTATTTTAATACATGTAAGTTAGAAACATTTGAGTCCATCTAATACGAGCAGAAAAGTCTTAAATCAGTATGTATTTCTACTGGAAATTAATAAATTTGGTACATTTCTATTGACAGCTGCAAAGGCCATGGACTGGATCGAAGAGGGTGATAGTCCACCGGATAAGGCTTCAAGAGTGGACAAGCGCAGTGAGTGTTTACCTTTATTCGCGTGGTGTATTACAATACTGTGATTGAAGTTGTCTTGTTGTTATCTATAAGATTATATAAGATATTCTATAAGAGCTGTTTCAATCAAACATGTGTCAACATTATCTTATGTATTGGAATGTATTTCACTTGGCAATATTTGAGTCAGACTGAATTAGAAGTTTTAAATCAGTATGTATTATTCGGTTGTTAATGCTGTCTTCATTGGATTGTGTTTTGTACACACACAGTCTTCAGTTGGTTGCTGTTTACACACACTGTCTTTGATTGCCGGTGTGTTTGAATCTAATTATTTTATGCATAAAACTATTATACGTTTAAAATGTTCTGGAAATTTGCTTTTGGCGTGTCTTGAGTGACGTGATTTAATTACATATGTCAGTGATTGTGACAACACAAAATATGGCAGTGGAGAAAGGTTGATATTTTCTGGCAAAAAGATTCATCAAGTAAGAGAAACAAAATGCCATAAAATAAGACTTTACGAATGTTGATCACATGTTTTACTAACCTTATAATTGTTTTAACTTAATTTAGATTGTGTTTCCATTTAAGGTATTATACCCCAAAAACATGTTTTTAAAGGGTTAACTGTATTTCATAGAAAATTGAATGTATACATCATACTTAATACATTGTTGAACATGTATGTAGCTAGGAATCACTTTATTTCTTAGAAAGTATTTAATTAGTAGATATTAACTATGTTTATTAAAGGGTTTCCTGAATTTGTTTACGGAGGTTACCCTTGCTGATTCTTTAGAAGATGCCACAGTGTTGATCATTGCAACAGGTACTTAAATCATTTGTTGTTTTTATTTTTAAGCTTTACTGTAATATTAAAGTGAATTTACTATGCTTTACAGGTTGTCTGGTAATTTTGGCAATGTGATAGTATGGACCTGTCAGTTCGTGTGTTTGTGCATAGTAAGATTATTGCTGTATACAGCATTTGGGCGTGTGTGTGTGGTCTTTCTGTAGCATTAAAGTGTGTCATATTCGATTTATTGTAGCTTAGGCCCTGTCACACTATTACGTTTTAGACAACGTATGCCGACACGATGGCATACGTTGGAAAAAGTAATTAGAAAATCAACTGAAAGCCTCCGTTTGACGTAATGAGTTGAACGATTGTATAAGCTATGCTTAAAGTATGAATAACGTATTCCTACCTTATTCCTTGCGTTCACCGAACGTATACAACGTTAACAAGCGTGGAACCAGCGTTCCATTAGCGTTCATGACATATGCGGAACTAAACGTTGTTCAAGCTAATGACTATCTTGATGCATAACGTATTGGTGCGTATTGCGACGATCACAAGACGTCAGATATAAAACAGCGGCGGCTTTATTCAACCCATGTCAGTACTGCAAAGGACGCAAATCAATCAGCATAATTAAAATATAATCTTAAGAAAATATTATATAACTGACGTAATGAGTACTGAGCGGTCCGCCTATATTTACTATTTCCATTCGAATTCTGATTCTCCAGCCTTTATATTTAATTGAGTGAATATTTAAGTATATGTAGAATATACAACACAATCTTATATGATAATGATATTTAATGTTTAAAATGAATAATTTGTTATACTCTAAGTTATGATATTGAATTTGTATAACCAATTTACATGTAATGTGTTTTCAGTATATATTACAATTAATTCTATTTTGTTATAATTTATGAAAGGTGCAATTTTTGGTAAATATGCATATATTTTTTTCAATTTTGATTTAATTATAAACGCAATGTTGTTAATAAATTAAAAGTACAAACAACAACTTGCTTTTTTATTTATTTACCTTTAACACAAATATATGCCCCTATTCCAAACATGCCACGAATCCAACGAATCGCCACGAATCGATACATTTTAGGATTCTTGAGAATTCGTGGAATTTTGCACATGTTCTGGTCTAAATTGTGATGTTCTACAATTCATTTACGACATAGTTACGATAGTGTTGCGAATATTCGTGGGATTCGGCTGGAATTGCATGAATGTTGTAAATAATTTACCACGATTTACGAGAATCTATTACGACTACTGCACCAACGCTAGGAAACAGTTACATATCAGTCAAGAGTACGCCGAATGCATGTACGAATTAGGTACCAATTACAATATATTTCTCTATTTATTTTCGGCGTGCATTCGTGGGATTCGTGACAGATTCCTTGTCGATTCGCGGTCAAGCCGCGAATCCACGAATTTTCGAATGAGTTAAAAATATCTATGAATGTCTACGAATCGATAACGATGCCTCAGAATGCACTACGAATTTTTTACGAATTTTTGCAATTTGGAGTTTGCGGCCAACATTTTGAACAGTTAAAGCAGTATTAAGCAGCATTTTGTAATGCCTTTTGCAATTGGTAAATTTTTCTAGGCTACGATTGAAGATCAATATATTTTTCAAATTACAAAAATCGTCAAATAAAACAACATATTTATATGAATACACTTCATAATATGCATATAAATTGCCCACATACATACATACACATGTATTATTCAAATGCCAAATCTTAATTTCAACAAAATGATGAAATTAAGAATTTTTACAAAATTCTATAACATACCAAAATGCTCTTGCAGATTAAACGTTCAGACTTCAGTGCAAGAAGAACAAGCTATGGAAAGAACAGGGACGAAGTTGTGCAAGACAGCTGATTACCTGACGGACTGGTTTATGTCTCACAGGGACACCTGCATCCGAGTAAAATGATTCAATAGTTCATTAAGGAGTTCAACCATACGCTGGTTGACCATGGCAAACTCTTTTTCGTTTGATCCTACTGTCTCGAACTAAATATCTGCAGTGTCAAGTAAATCAAGTGGTTTTGATATTGGAGAAGGGCTTTTTTGTTCTATCGTCGCAGCCACTCAGTGTCCCCCAAATCTGTGATTATGGTTGTGGACAGCTGCACCTCATATATCAGCAGGACTGATGAGTTGATCATTGGTACACCTTTGATTTTAAATTTGAACCCAATACGCTGTCAAATAAGCTACCTATAAGTTTTAAACACGTATTTAACACGTTGAATAATTCAAGGATCGACAAGCATACGTTCAATATGTCAGTATACATTGTGCAAAATGTTCGATATACATTAACGATAAGTTAACTGCGCGTTTCGCTTATGTTAGAATAACGTTTCACAAGCTGGCTGCCGAAGTATTTCAACGGATACCAACAGAGGTGTAACTTACTTGTAACGTATGTTTACGTGTGCATACATATCCTGTCACGTAACTCTTACTTATGCTTGACGTATAAAGAACACGTCGGCATACGCTTAAAATTGTGTGCATGAATAAAACAGTTGGTTGATATCGGCGTACGACAACGTATGCTTGCGTATAATAAATAATAACTTGTGTAAACCTTATTAGACGTACACCAACGTGTTAGCCAAATGTCAGGTACGTCGGCGTTACGCTGATGCCATTCGTCGTTGTGTGACAGGGCTTGTAGATAGCTTCTTATGTATGTTCATGTTTGTATTAGAATTGACAATATGCACATACAGTTATCGATACTATCTTTCAGAAAATGGCAATTGCTTGGCCACACATAAGCTTTTCCAGGCACTTATTGGAAGAAGACAGTTGTGTCCTCAAAATGGGTATCACCTTTGCAGAAAGGTGTTCTTCAGAATAAGGTATAATTATAATGTATTGATATAACATTTAAATAACCGCGGATATTAGAACAAACAGGACATGATCATTATTTATGAAAATCATTGTGTTATTCTTAATTTTATAAAAGGGCATATTGGCAGTATGTGGCAGAAATGGAGGCAATTATACTTTTGTTGAGTAGCAACAATATATTAATGAAATCTGGAAGCAAAAACATATACAGAGACAAACTTGTGAATAGTTCTTGTACATTGAAATTAACATCACCTTACGCAATGCATTATCAGTGTTGCGAGTCTAAGCACTGTTGATTCTGGCTGTTGTGTCCTGCAACATCATGTACACTAAAACATTGCACAATATTAGAAAAACACAAGTCCGTAAAAAATTAAAACGTGCAGTTAATGACAAATTTGAACCTTAAACACAATAAATGTATTTGATTGATTTCGAGGACTTAAAGTTCTTTGTCATCTGAAAACCACTAACAAATATCCACTTAACCATTTTCTTGTGCACTTTATTTGAATATGTTATTAAAGTCTGCATGATACTATGACAGCCAGATCTGTCTATCTAATCTGTATATTGGCCAACAATCCTGAACTGTTTGCTGTGTGCATAATCAAATTATTTATATACACAGATATTGACACATTTCCCATTTTTAATCCCCCGCCGCGAAGCGGGAGGGGGGTTATAGGAATGTCCTTCGTCCGTCCATCAGTTCCTCCGTCTATCCGTCCGTCTGTCCGTAACATGTTCGTGTCCGCTCAATATCTCCTATACTCTTTGAAGGATTTTCATGAAACTTGGCTTAAATGTTTAGGTCATTAAGACGATGTGTAGAAAGCATGATTCAGTCACGCCGGCTCAAGGTCAAGGTCACACTTTAAGGTTAAATGTTTGAGCCTCCATTGTTGTGTCTGCTCCAAATATCCTATGCCTTTTGAAGGATTTTCTTAAAACTCGGCTAAAATGTTTATCACATTGAGGCCATGTGCAGCAGGCATGGAGCAGTCTTGCCACCTCAAGGTCAAGGTCACACTTAAAGGTCAAAGGTTTGAGCCACCGTGTTTGTGTCAGCTCCATATCTCCTATGCCCTTCTAGGAATTTTCATGAAACTGATTAAGGTCAGTGTGATACTTCAAAGTCACATTTAAAATCTAATGAAGGATCACGGCGGGGGATATAGCTGTCCTATGGACTGCCTTGATAAAGTTAGTTTGATAGTCATTAAAAGATTTTGTTTTCATTTAGATGGATTACAGAGTGAGAAGCACATCCGTGTATAGCGATATAAGTAGAACGGAGTGATACAACCCTTTCTCATACCAGATCGGTGGTGGAACATATGTTGGTCTAACTGTGGGTGTGTATCATTTCTTCTTTTGGATATTTAAAGATAATGTTTAATTCAAAAGATATCCATGCGTTTATATAATCAGCAACAACAAAAACAACATTTACTCAGCACTAAGCTTATACAAGCTCATAGCCTACGTAATATGAATAAATATAAATATATACAAGTAATGGAAGTAATGGCATAATCATCAGTTCAACTGACGGACAGTATGTTGTTTTATTTTACAGTTGATGCGCGGGGTCTTCTCAATGGGATTGGTGGTACCGAGGTTTTGATAAGAACACAAGCCGCGATCATTATTTGTGGTGATGATGAGTTACTTTTCTCAGGTGGGGCTCATATAATTAACTAATTTTATGATAAATAAAAACAAACAAGACAAAACTAGTAATTAATTTCGCAAGCATTCCCTGGTCAGCAGTTCTAAAGGCACTTATTGTAACTAATTTATTCCCATCTCATTTCATTTAAGAGTCACTTTAGTTCAAGTATCAGTTAGTTAGAATGGGAAACATTTTTCAGTCAATAATTGGGAATGTGATATAATGACCAAATGTGTTGAGCAACTACATGTACATTGCCAAGGTAGGGTGTGTGGTATTATGTATGAGAACTTTTGGATTAAAGTCAAGGTTACTGTTATTTAACAGTCGTTTCTACATCACCATAATTCTTGTTTTCCCAACCATATATAACAACACATGGTTATTGACACTAACTGGAGGTTAAACTTATTGATGGATTGTATACTTACTACAAGTATAGTGTGAATGGGTAATGCAAACCTATAACGTAACACAATCAGATTTATTCGCAATCGTAGGTCTCGAACACACTTATATTGAATAAGCCTATGTGCTGTTAGTTATGAAAAATAAATCTATATGAAATGTATAAAAAAAATACCATTGTCAATAAACAATGTTTTTATTAATTTTCAGGCACGTGTGTTCAGAAGGACATGCTGTTCCAAAGTATAGTCCATGGAGAATATTGCCAGTCACATTCTTTGATAAGGCTGATTGTGACACATATTCAGATGCTTTGGAAGATGCCGAAAACAAATCCAATGGTGTGCAAAAAAAGACTGGAAAACGGTCCCATAAAAGGATGAGTTGCCATTATTGTGGAAACCTTACTTCCAAAATGTCAAGACATTTGCAAACACATCATCAAGATGAAATTGACGCTGCCAGAGTACTTGCCTTCCCTAAAAGATCTAAAGTGAGAAAACAAGCCTGGTATTTGTTAGTTTCGAAAGTCAATTACTTGCACAACATAAATGTTACAGAATCTGGTTTAGGGGATATCATTCCCAAGTACCAGCCGAAATGGGATATTGACCAGTCATAGTATGCCCCGTGTGAATACTGCAAAGCTTTCTACATAGCATCAGATTTGTGGAAACACCATGAAAGTTGTCCTGGTCGAAAAGAAGGTCAAACGAGTGATGCGCCAGTAAAGCAATTCGAAGCTGTTGCTTCCTGTTCGTGTAAACGCATCCGAAGAACTACATAAGAACGTTCTAATGAAAATGAGAGATGATCGTCTGTCATCCAGAATTAAAAATGACCCATTATTACTGGAATTCGGTCAAAGAAAAATTGATACAACTGGAAAGCACCAAAATACGTACCAGTATGTTTCTCGGTCTCTACGAGAGCTAGCAAGAGTTTGTGTTGCTATGTCTTCAATTGATTCTTCACTGCAAACCTTATCACAATGCCTGTATGCACATCAATGGGATAAAGTACTGAAGGCCGTGAAAGATATCGCAGGATTTCAAAAGAGCCATCAATCTTGCAGTAAACATACTCTGGCTCAAAAGCTTGGACAAAATCTAAAGACATTGCACAAATTCGGCGAAATATTTCTTTCCAGGAATGTGATAATAATGCCTACAAAGTTGCAGATGGATTCTTAAAAATGTACCAAGACAAATGGACTGAAAGTAAAGGTGGGCATACTGGAAATATAACATCTGTAAAGGATAAGAATTTAGATCAGATTTTAGTTAATTAGTTGATGTCGGTGTCCAAATAATGATACTTAATGAAATAAGAGTTATGGCTTGAATTGCAAATTGTATTGCCCTTGCTGTCATTGTAAGCATATTTAGAGGAATTTAATGCTACATCGCCTATTCCATATAAGATAATAATTTGTCTTGCAACTTATGCCATTATTTACTTCTAGTGTTTTCTTTTGGACTCATTTTGCATTATACAAATTAATTAATTTGCAAGAGTACATTGATTAGACTTATTTGTAAATGCCATTTGAAATTTATTTCTCAAAGATATGCCTGTTATAATTAGTCTCCTGTTCTATATTTAAAATACAGTACTGATTGTTAAATATACTGTCTAGATATACTGTTTAGATCAAGCTAAACACGGAAATTAAATTGCATGAATAATTAAAAAATCATTGAGATGAAAATCAGTCAAGTGAAGAAAAGTACATAACAGAGGACAGAGTCGCTGTTGACAGTGCTTGCAGAGTTGCAAAGGACATTATTGAGACAGACTCCGACTCTGATTGGCCTGAGCAACCAAGCCGGAAAAAACTAGTAAGTCAGAGTTTGTGTCATTTTCCAGTTAAGATATATTTCGAATATTTTACAACAGTATTGTTCTAGCAAACAAGCTGGTCTTTGATAGCGTTGAAAACTAGTGTATGTGCATGGCATCATCAGTTGTACAATTGTTGGTTTTTTTGGTTTTTATCTTCCATAGCATCATTATCATTATTGTCTGAGTTGGTTTTGTCTGCGTGGCTGTCTGGTCTGTCCTAGGCATAACAATTTGAACTTTCAGTTAATAATTCTGGATGGACTGTAACATTATTTGGCACATATGTTTAACCTTCGCAATACAAATTAAGTGAAACAAAAGAGGGTATGTTACCTTTTCCCTCAAAAAATGAGTGACTTCGTTAAAGGATACACGATTGCTAGCTTTTAACATCAATATTAACTTTGACTAGATTTTGAAAACAAAACAGCATCTAATTAATTCAAATGAGAAATGCTTTGCAATATGGAATAACTATTTCCCATATTTACCATCCAAATTTTTAAGTTGCTGGCAAGTACACGACGAAAGGAATACAAACACCCTAGTCCAATGAAGAAAAGGACGTAGTCCAGTAAGGTTTACCAAAGTGTTTTTTCCTGAAACAGTTGCCATCAAAGTATCAGTGTGAAGAGCTCATTAAACAAAATAATTTTCTTAGTAAACGCTCTTGGACAATTGTGAAAGGATTTGTTAGATCCACATTCGCTGCTAAAGAACGATCTGTAATGAAGAAAAACTAAAGCACCTCACTCATTGAAAACTATTTTACTGTCAATCTGATCCGTGTGGTGTTCGAGTGAATGTGGACAAGTTATCAAGAACTCTTGTGCTTTATGTTGTAAATGACGGTATGACATTTTTAGCCCATATGTTAGATGACCGTGGATCAAGTATGTTTTCTACGGTCACAAACAATGCTTTATTAGCTCGTTCCTTTGCAAAACACCACTTTGAAAAGAAGCATTACTAAATTAATGATGAAATGTATTGCCGCATTACGATTGTGTTTACCATACTTTGTACACAGATTGTGGTTCTTGTTTGACATACACAGTTCATAATTAATAAACACTTGAATGTGAATTGGGAGTATGATAACCTTCAGCGATAACTTCAGTTGCATGTGTAGTTGTTTTTTTTTTAAACGTTGGTGCAAACTATTACTTTGTTTACATTCAAGTTGTCAGCTTTTTATGTGTATTATTTAATTTTGGGTAGTATATTTTCATGTTTCAACTAAATTCCCTTTGTTTTTAATCCATTACATGTTTATCATTGTGCTGATGTTACTGTTTAACTACCAGCTTTATAACAGAACTACAACTTTTACACATACTTTGCTTATCATAATAACACGGTTGATGGCCGTCTTCAAAATTAAGATCAACTGTAAAGCTGGTAAATACATAAATTACTTAAATAACAGGATTTCCGATATATGATGATTTAATGCAGTATACATGAAGTAAGTGACAGTCTCGTCTAATTCTCATTATAGTTATGATTTTATGACCATCAAGCTACACGTTTACTTCTTCGCGTATAGTCTAGTTGGAACAGAATAAGTTGCGATTTGCGATTTATTATTGTCGTTTTTTATCATGTTTAAATTTAGTTCTTTGTTAAGGATTGCTGTATGCGCTCATTGCTATAATAATAAGTTACACGCTTTGGCAACCATATTGTAGTGTTGTCAAATGAACTTAAATACGATTTCGGTAGTTATTTCTGCGCATCTTTTCGCGCATCAGTAAAGTTGATTATAATCTTCAAAATTTGAAAGTGTTTTGGCTGTAATTACTTTTTGTACATAGTTATTATCAACGGCTGTTATTAAAATAATTATATATAATATATATCTATTAACTTTTTTAAGTGCATTGTTATAAATAATGACTGTCATTCCATTCTTTAACAGAAAAATATCGAATACGCACATGTAAACTTTTTCTTCTCGAAAACAAGAACCCTGTTTTATTTTTTCCAGTCTATTAAGCATATAATTATGTATTAAATACAGAAAAATCGGGAATTTTTAAGGAACAGATTTTTTTCTATAGTCAAAACCAATCTTTTATATGATTACAAAATGTAGAATTGTTTTACAAAAAAATGGATGAAAAAGCATGTTTGGCAAATATAATATTATTGATTTCTTACAATAAGCCATTTCCCATTTCAACCAATAGAATGTCGCCATGTTGTTACCAATCAATGGTCAATACTATTTTTTGCTCAAATGAAAGCAACACAAATTATTTCTAAAATGCATTTACAGGTAGGTCATTTTCCAAAAAATCTAATTCGAAGACGGCCATTTTTATGATTTCTTTGTATCAGACATTGAAACATCTGCAAAATATGTAAAAATGAAAAATTTTCATGGAAGGGAAAAAAATGTAGAAATCCTTTTTAATAGAAAGTTTGTGCTTTTTATGCTAATGTATAGTACGCCTGTCTTTACAGTAGAACCTAATCTGTCTTTGTATCATTTAAGTATGATTACATATTTACCTTTTTGTACTGGAATGCATAAGATTTTGATCTATTTTTAATATTTGACAAATATATGCTTTTTATTATGAATCTGAGTATATGTTCAGTATGTGTGTTTGTTTTTCCGAAAAGAGAAATAAAGTTCATGTATTACTGTTATTAATGTTAAATTGATTTCAATCTCAAGATCCAATGTAATTCAACAAAGATGACGGCACAGATGGCACACGGTTTCTATTCTGGTCTAAGTCAATATCTAACAGAATTTGGTACGTAATGTCAACACATTATTTTAAACCAATTAAACATAGACTGTGGACAGTGGGATTTGAATGCAATTAAATAATGGCTGGATCAAAATCCATGACGGGATTAAAGAGAAAATATGCTAGGGAAAATTATAAAATAGTCCAGTCAATCTACATTTCAACCTCAAACTAATTGCAACAGTTATGCTATCAACATTAAATAATAAAGCTATGAAAAACATTCACGCTATATAAAATCTAGAAACAAATAGTGATGGGAAACCCCCCAAAAAGCAATAACATTATTTTCATCAAGTTAAAATGGCTCCAAGTGGGTTCCATATAATTTTCAGTCTGAAAATGTGTGTGCATTGTTTATAAACAATTGCCGAAATGTTTTGGAAAACATTTATCAAAAGGTAAGATTATTACAAACACATTAATAAGTATGTTGTCAAAGTATTTTTTGTTTAATAGTTGCCAAATTAGTTAGAATGTGTTAACAAATAGAGGTTTGTTATATATTTCCGCGACTGTTACCAAAATGACGAAAATATTATATTAAATTTAATCGACCTTAATGTTGTATTCTGGTAGAAATGATTCAGTTGAATACATAAGAATAACAATAAATTATTATTTACTGCCAAAATAGGTTGGAAATAATAAACTTACCCAGCAGGGATAGTACAGACGAATGCTTGAACTATGGAAGGGCAGTTAAGCCAAAAATGTTGAACCTTATTGTGATGAATTGTAAATAGCACATGTTTTGCTGGTTTTTTATGCCATTTTGTACTTATTTGATAAAACTGCATTACACAAATGTCTTATTTCTTGTAAGGATACAGTTTGCACCTGTGATATGTATAACCTGCCACCAGAACACAGATGACAGACAAGTGCAGATCACACAAAAGGGATGGAATGAATACACCATGCTGGCAGAGGATGAAATGATTCCATACATGCTGTTCCGTGACATTTGAACCTAATTGTAAGATTGTTGCATGGCTACCACTGTTTGTAGTTGCAGGGCACAATCACTACAAACGAAGTTCGTTGTAGTGACAAGTATTGGACAGGGAGCAATGACATTTGGGAAAGGTTCTTTAGAGACCCATTATTTTCAAGTTTTTATTGTCGACGCCATCTTGGTCTGAAATTTACATTATGATACTGTGGTTCTGTGGCAAAGAATTTAGACCTGACTTAAACGAAGATAAATATTGTCCTTTTAAACAGGTTCATATTCTGGTCAATTTTGAAACTGGTGTTACATCAGAATCACCCGTGAATCTGTATTCAAGCAACAATTGTGGGCAACGAATTTGTGAATTCAATGGAAGGACACAATATTTTTGAAATAGGTTCAAAACTGTCACGCTATAACTATTGTTGGTGCTCAACAAAGTACATAATTAATTGGTGAACATAGACCCACAGTTACGTTTTCAAATATTTCTGCCTGCACAGAGATCTGTTGTCAATATGTTCATCATGTCTTCATTTAAATACTGTTGTGTACCTTCCACATTATTTTGATACCATGGCACAAATAAAAAGATCTACAAAATAATTGCTGGCAGATGTGCTATGGTCACTTTGAGATTGGTGTGTTGTTTCTAATGCATGCATGTGGAACTATTTTTACACCATGTCTTGTATAATTATTATTGTACAGATTGATGTTTACATTTCTTCGAAATTACCGGTAAAAATCGTTACATAGAATAATAAATATACATTGTATAAACCAAGTGAAAATTCAGCTGCATCAGCAGAAGAAAACTTTTATTAGCAGCACAAGCTACTTTTATTTGCATGTATGATGAACATGAGCGATTCATGGTAGAAGAAATGCTCCATCATATTAATTTCATTTTTTATAAATTTGATAAAAGTTCTTATGAAAATGAGCAATACATAAAAGAAGAAATGTGTGGGAAAATAAATGTCATTTTGGATGAAGTCGATAATAGTGATGTGAAGGAAATGAAAGATGAACTTATAAACCTGAAAGATTTTCTTAAGAGTGCTATTCACAACAGCACCGGGCTTCAGGATCAATTGAAACAATTCCATAAAGCCATGCAAAAAATTGGGGATAATAAGGAACTCTCCTATATAGCCAGCAAAAAATGTTTCCACACAGTTTAACAGGCATTATCAGTGCTGGAGAAGTCAGACCAGGTGTTCAGTGTGACGGTAAAGTCAGAGTTTATTGATTCAACCCTTTGCTATAACAGAGGCATTTGCGTTCTCCCTGATTGTCAGATCATTGTTGTAGACTGGAATAATGACACAATAAAGCTTCTCGACCAGCAGTACCAGGTGGTCACACACTGTCTTGTGCCTGATATTCCACTGGACGTGTGTCTGATCACTCCAAATGAAGTCGCATTGACTGTGAACGGTGTCCAGTTTATCACGGTTATCACGGTGTACATACTCATTCTACTGGGTATTTTTTTATTCAGTGTAATTGTGTTGAACTTCAGTCCTAATTCACCAGTCTCATATGAACATGTCAAACTTTTAGACAATGAACTGATACCGAACCGTACAGTCAATCTTACATGTTTACTATTATTGTATTTTATGTATAACATGAAGGTGTATTATTTTCTATGTTTATGAAAGCCAAACAACACATAAAAGATAATACAATATCACTGCTGTGTGTTTATATAAAATATAAAGTAATTAAATAAAGTAATTAAATATCTTGATGTTACTCTATTTGCAGAATACAAGTGTGCTGTGAGCCCCACCGGCGATGCGGCCTACATCACCAACCGTTACGAGCACAAGCTCCTCACCCTGGCCGGGGATGGGTCAGTACTGTCAACATTTACTGACCCTGAACTACAAGACCCACAGAGTGTACATGTGACACCTTCAGGCCAAGTGCTGGTTTGTGGATGCTCATCCAACACTATCATACAGGTGGATAGTGAGGGCAGGAAGAATCTGGCTACTCTGGCTACGTGCAAGGATGGAGTGTGGAACCCATGGTCAGTCTGCTACAATAGGAACACGGCCTCCATTATTGTGGCTACTCTGGCTACAGGCAAGGATGGAGTGAGGTACCCAGTGGAAGTATGCAACAACACAGGCTCCATCATTTTTGGACCGTGGAACAACACACTCCTGGTGTTCAAAGTGCAAAAGCTTACTTTAACATGCATCTGATATATGTATAAGCAAGTGATTTTAATTTCAATGACAATATGTTGTTGTGCATTGGAACTTTTATATCATGTTATGTTACAAAACAGAAATGTGTTTGTAATTTCAGATACATGTATTTATACAAATGTAGTTATTTGTTTATAAAATGTAAAGTGTTTCTTTGAATATTATAACTGATGTACAATATTATGTGTAGAACATACTTGGTGCTGTTCTGAACTGAATAAGTTGACATACGGTATTCTGTATGCCAAAATACACGAGCAATTTCATTTAAGAAGTTATGTATCTACATTAATATACGTGTACATAACACTTACTATTTCTACATACATGTAAGAAATGTATTTTTGATTAAAAAAACTTGAACACATGACACTGTTACATTATATAAATACTTTTTTTTATTTTTAAAAATGAAGTGGTAGAAGAAAAGCATCAGCAATGAAAAGACATTGGTCATTTCAGTATTGTTTACGTAAATGATATTAAATGAATACACGTAAAATGTGTTATTTTTATTTTGTTTATGGCCGAAAATGACTTAATATTGTTTATTATTAAAGTGATTGTTGTGCTTGAAGTTCAATTGTCATTACATATATAGAATGAAAAACAATAAGACTTATCTGCGTGTAGTGTTGGATGCATTCTGATTAAGAGCTTTGAACATTTTAATTTTCAGTTTTATCAAATATTGTTTTACACAAAGAACAAAATCATTCATTTGCCTTATGCGATAGATACAGGCAGAAAATACTTTCAAAACTGACGTAACTTATTAAGTTTTTATCTACGAAGCTAAGAATGCAATTAAACTATTACAAACTAACATAATTGACACACCTGTTTCACATTTGTGATCTTATGGCATGGGAAGATTACTTTTAATTCGATAATGTTTGACAAGCCAATATGGAATCTTAATAATTTTTATGTTATTTCTCAGCTGGTTAGCAATTATTTTTTTGTTTTGATGTGCAGTAACTGTTGTACAAACTAGTTGGGCCAAAGAGTGAGTGCTACCTTGACTGAGCTTATCCCTCGCTCAAGTATCACTTCTGCACAGACCACATCTATGACCACGTGAAACTACAACAAAGACACTACATCCGAAATCGATCAACACGCTTTCTGGAAAGCTGTCAAAACTAAGTGCTCCAGAAACAAAAAGCAAGGTTGTGAATTAGATTTTAAAGGCAAGACTGAAACAACGATCAACTGGACACTCAACAGATAGAGCACATACATCAAGAAACTGTACTTGTTTGCAGAGAATCCTGAGTTTGACGCCAAGCACAAACACTTCGTAGATCAATGCGTAATATCTTATCTTACGACATCAAGCAAAAATTACTCCGACTGAGAGCTTTGCTACGAAACAAGCAACGCAGGACTGCAAAGGCTAATTAATGAACTACCGAACAACAAGTGCTTCTATCAACACCCTCACCTATTACTACCTGAAATACGCCGGTCCCGAACTAACATTTAATCTGGATGCTGTTTTATTGTGCTTCCCGAAAAATTTCGGGGGAGCATATAGTCGCCGCCATGACCTTCCGTCCGTCCGTCTGTGCGTGTTTTGACAAATGGGCTAGTGTTCAAATTGAATCACATACGAATTAACAGGAAAATGCCGAGCCGAGCCGTATCTTTTCACATGGATCAGGGTACCATACATTCCAAGGAAAATACCCTACGGCAGAGACATCATCAAGCAGGCACTTGGAGGAACGCTTCTGTCCTGTCACGCAGCGTCCAGAAGATACGGTGAAAATTTCACATTACTGCGATGCTCTTTTCCATAGCTCGGACACATTGACCTGACACTCGTCAACTCTATTAGCATTAATTACGCGCTTGAATAATAACCTATAGTTCTACTTGGTTTTGTTCGATCACATGTTTTACGCGTTACATAATAATACAACTGCATACTCTTAAATTGATTTAAACATGAATCCAATCCAGAAACTAAGTATTCATCGTAACGGATCAGTAATATATTCATGCAGAAAGGTCATTGGCAGGTTAATCTGTCCGAGGTATACCACCGTTCTGTCCGTTCTTTACAAAGCTCTGTTCGGATGCAAGCTATGGAAAACTATTTCCATGGCTGATATGCAGCAATTAGAAATATCCCACCACTACTGCCGTAAACGTGCTCAAGATCTGTCCCACCCTTCTTACTGCGACATGGTTACCGGTCTCATGGGAATGTCGTTGCTTGAAACACAAATAACCTCCAAAAACACATTTTTCTCCGAATACTATGTCGTATATCAGCGAATTAGCCATGCCACATCTTATTCACCTAATGAGCTGTGTAAACACCAGAACCTTGGCTTCATACCTGATATCAATAGAATATTAAACAAATATCAGCTACCGTACAACATTACACGATATGCTTCAAAATGAAAGCAGGCAATACAGACGTGTGAGAAATTGCCGCACGCGACTCAAACAAGACAGGGATTTTGTTTTCTTCAAAAAGCCTGACTGCAGCCACCATATGGAAGGTAGCACGGATTCGTCCAGACAGCCTCAAACTCATGAAGTTCCTGTCCTGCTTGTGTTGAAAGACACCGCCCGATCAGCCCATCACCTGTGCAAAAAGTTCATGACAAGTTATGTGTAGCGAACTGGAACCCATTATATTCCACTGTCATTGATCTGACGTACTATCCCAGAGGTGGTACATGTATTCACAAAGCATCTTAAATTTCATCTTTATCCTTAAATCTGGAAATGTCCTTAACAGTATTATTCCTTTGAAAACAGTGCAGCACAAAGTAACATTTAAAAATGTAATCAGTATTATAATGCCATTGCCAAATAGCAACAACGTACACATGTATTCATTTAGTTAACATTGACTGTATATGAACATTTTACACTCAATAACATGGTTGATAAATAAATTAAGATTCCTTGTGAATATGGTTCCAGAAACCTATTATCAACAACATAGTTCGTATTTCATTTAAGTGTTCAACCATCTCATACATCTAGGGAGCTTCAGCAGCAAGATAAACAAACGCAACATAACATTGTACAGTGCTAGTGTACTCTTTATCGTGTTTATGGTCACTATTATACTATAACAGTATATTCATTATATTTGCCGTTTCTCATGTTTATATTATGCATGTGTGTACATTAATTTCATTTCCTGTGCATTGTCTGTTCTGTATAACTGATGTAAATCTTCAGAAAATAGAGGCAATAAAAATATATGTATATTTCATGTATTTAATCATTTACTTAAATGCATTGTTGATATCATTATGTTTCTATTTGATTATTGTTCTATTGTTATTTTAAATATTTGATTTCATGTTTAATAATGTTATCTTTAATGAAAACATAACGTTAAATAAACCACAAACTATATGTGTAGTGTAAATAAAACTTTGATTCTTTCACCTATCCGATGTCGTTTACATCAATGAACCAGTTGATATAGCAAAATACGTATTGCTATATTGTTCACTGACAATAGAATAATATTCAATTACTGCATATATTACTTACATGCACAGTTCAAGTAGTATTTACTGGAAACCATTTAGCCTGTAATTGAAGTTATTCGCCACATGAATTACACACAAAATAGTCTTTTTGTTATGTCCCTTTGTTCTTCATTTTCAATTATGTTATAATATAGCCATATATTTATTGATTAAGGTAAATTTATTGTCAGTCAGGTATGGCACATGGGTAAATGGTTTTTTTCGGCAATGCCTGTACATTCCTATGCATAAATCAAAAGAGTTATGGTCAGTATTTTTTTTAGATTAATGTAAAGGTACTAACAAGGTAAAAAAAAGTTAAATGGGTCATTTAAAAAAAGGTTTAACTGAAAAATAAGAAAAGCATTAAAGACGTTCGCAACAATTTCATCAATTTGTTTTTCCAACGACAGATTTTCTAAAAAATTCGCACAAACATGTGTCAATGTATCCTAAAACTAAAACAGTCTTAAAATATAGGGGTCAACGGCCTTGTTCCGAAAATATTCGGGTTTAAATACGGTACCTGTCGAAGCCCTTTTTCAGTTTGTGTGACTAGCAATGTTCAATTATATAAAGCGTTTACATTCAAACAAGGACGGAGATTTTTAAATGCGTCATTTTTTTTTTAAACTTTCGTTTTGCAATATGCAAGTGCAATTTAATGATAAAACGCGCTTTATCTATATTTGCCCATAAAAAATGACTTTTAATGGACACTTAATGAGGTCAATTATGCATTTAATATGCCATTGAAAACATCAATTAATAATCAAATATTCGAATATCTTTTGTTCCAAACGACAGATTTCGTTAAAAAATTCCATATACATGCGTCATTGTAACTGAAACTACAACAGTGTTACAAACCGGCCTTTTTCCGGATATATTGGGTTTTGAATACGGTACCTGTCGAAGCCACTTTTTTCAGTTTGGATTTTTTATGTTTTAAGTATATGTATGGGAGCTTGTTTCAAACAAGGTTATGGTTCTTTCAACTAATATGTTTTCACATGTCTTATTTGGCAATATACAAGAGTGTTTTGATAATAAAAATGCGCTTTACCTATATTTACTGTTAAAGTAATGCATTTGGCTGGACATTTAAGTAGGTCAAATGGGTAATAATACTTTTTGAAGCGTCGTTTATTATACATTAATATATTTTGTTCCAAACGACAGATTTTCTTAAGTTTTCGCACATACATGCGACCATGTTTACTGACATCAAAACATTAATTTAAAAAATGGGTCACCGAACTTGTTTGGGATATATTGGACAGTAAATAAGGTACCTGTGTAGCCTTTTACATGTTTCGTCTTAAAATAGAATAAAGCTATTTAATGGATCTTTTTTTAAACTGATTTGTTTGGCAATACATTGTATACGTGTGGTTTTGATAATTATAATGCTTTGTGAACTTTTACCATTGACTGGAACTTAATGACTTACAAAAAGTTAAATTTATTAATTGAAATAAGTATATTGTAACCTATAAACAATAAAGAAATAATGAAGCAAAAGGAGAAATTAACCCGATTATTTTCTTTTTGTTGCGAACGTCTTCAGGTAAAGAAATAAAAATTAAACAATTTTAAACATATCTATTAAATGAATGGTATTTAAGGAGTGTTATATTCAGTTTAGTGTTGACACTTCTGCGTTATGAAACTAGCTAATATTTATCATCTTTTGTGTGGAATGTCGTGTATATCACCGAATGTTAATAGTCTGATGTCATTTGCGGTGCCACGATATTCGGCAAGTTAAAAAAACAAGTGTTTGTTGACAGTTTTACAACGTACAGTATCCAGCAAACCAAATGTTCCTATCAAAGGTTTTGAAAATAATTTCACATAAATGTTTTTAGTTGGTCCACTACATAATTACTTCAAATTGTGTTGATTCGTGCAAAATGGCGTCTTTTCTCTTACTTTCTATGACTATATTGAATCAAAAAAATTTGGTAGAGTATCACCCAAGGAACATTTGTGTTACATTACTTAGAAATCAAACCAGTGGTTTCTGAGATTTTTTTCATTTTTCAATATACCGGTAGCCATATAAGTAAAACTGTTAAAGGAACATCCTAGGAACATTCCTGACAAGTTAGGTTAAAATCCATCCAGCAGTTTCAGAGAAGTTGTTTAAGTAAATTGAAAGACGATGATGGACGATATTAATATGGAGGTTCCACTCTTTTGAGTCAATAGCTATACCTCATCTTGATTGTCGGTACTAAAGCAACCGTTTATCATCCCTTTCTAAAAATGGTGTCACATAGCATCATTCTGCTCCTTTCTAAAAATGTCTAATAAACAATAATTTATGAAATTCACTTAATCTGAATTCAGCATATAACAGTTGGGTAGAATAAACTAACCCTATACACTATGACTCATAGCTTGTGTATTCTAGTCCATGGATTGTTCTTTACACAGGATCAGGTGATGTTACAGTGACCAGTAGGTGGCTTATTGAAACATTCTTGAGTTTGTTACTTAATCTGAATTCAGCATATAACAGTTGGGTAGAATAAACTAACCCTATACACTATGACTCATAGCTTGTGTATTCTAGTCCATGCATTGTTCTTTACACAGGATCAGGTGATGTTACAGTGACCAGTAGGTGGCTTATTGAAACATTCTTGAGTTTGTTACCTGGGTAGAACCAGTACTTTTTCTTGAGGAAAATATATATTTAATTACTGCAACCAAATGTTTTTATGGATAGTGTATTGTTTAGGCTTTTGCAATGTATGTTATGTCTATAATAATTAGATGGAGAGGTCTGTGCGCTCTTGACTTGCAGACTGAATACGACATCAGTGCACATGTGGTCGAGGGCTTGAGACTGCGTGTTAGCAAGTGCTTCATGCTGAGTCTGAACTTCCAAGCTCCCAGTGCTGGTGAAACATCGAGAATGCATTGAGATATTTAAATAAAAATTTAAAAATCGATACCTAGTTTCTAGACCTCGCTTGCGCTTGCAAAAAAATGGAAAAATGGTTTTCGCTCAATAACTTGAGAATGCATTGATATATTTTAATGAAACTTAATAGCTACCTTATATCGAGACCTCGCTTGGGATTGCATCTAGTGTTGTGGGGTCAAGGTCAAGGTCAACGTTACTAAAAATAAAAAATGGTTTCCGCTCAATAGCTTGAGAACACATTGATATATTTTAATAAAACATCATACATAGATATCGTATATATAGACTCCGCTTGGGATTGCATAATGGGTGGGTGGGGTCAATGTCACTGTCAATAAAAACAGACAAACAGTTTATGCTCAATAGCTCAAAAACACATTGAGATTTTTAATGAAACTTACTAAATAGATACCTTATATCGAGACCTCGCTTGGGTTTGCATATCGGGTTGGTGGGGTCAAGGTCAAGATTACCATTGCTTAAATGTTATTGATGTGCTGACTTTAATGCATTTCGTTTTCGTAGAATTTCCATGTTTCTGGTTTTAGAAAAAAAGAAGCAAGTAACTTCCGACAGCTCTTGTTAATGGAGTTATTGCCCTGTAATTTTAAAATAGTTTTTTTCGGTTTTAAAATGTCTTGACCTTTCTTATTTCATTCCCATCAACTGACAATGCGACTTTTTGGATAGCATTCATCAGTTTCACTGATATTCTTCTTGCGTTAAGATGGCAACTAACAGACAAACATACCTACACAAGCAAAAACTTAACCTCGTGGCAGAAGAAACAAATTCAACTATTCACAGAACAGTCCAAGCTATTCTACAAACCTGTTTTTCTGCATTGGCGTATCGGTACTGCTCTGGTTAAGGTTTGCGTGCATATCTCTATAACTACTAGAGATATTCAATCGCAACTTCACACATATCTTCGAGGTCATTATGCGATTTCACTGGCCAAGGCCCATAACTCTGACCTGAAAATTAGCAGAATTATGCAGCTTTTAGTACTTCCGGCTAAGGTTTGCATGCAACAAGTTAATATCTTTATCTGCTATGGATATCCAATTAAATCTTTACACATGTCTTCAGGGTTATTATATAAGGTCACTGAACCAAGGTCCATAACTATGACCCGCATTTTGTCAGAATTATGCCCTTTTGTGTACTTATAAATATTCAGGTTAAAGTTTGCGTGCAAGTACATATCTTTGTGTCTACTAGTAAGTCCAGATATTCAGTTGAAAATTCGTACATGTCTTCAGGCACTTTATGTAAGGTCACATACCACGGCCCATAACTCTGACAATGTATGAATAGTCAAGCGTACTGTCCTAAGACAGCTCTTGTTCATATGATGAATTGAATCAGCTAAGGCCATACCTAAAACATTGATTGTTTGCAGTTGTGCGACCGACCCATCGAAATTACCCAGATCCTAAATTCTTTTGCCGGCCGCTGATTTTTTTGTTTACATTTCGGTATATATTTTTCTTTTTGCTAAATGCAATCTTTTAAATGTACCATCATTGGATTTCTCGGCTTTGTATGTTTACCTTGAATTATTAAAATGCATATGTTATTATTGTTTGCCAGTGTAGCTGCACATTCAGTATTGCATGACATGACACTTCATTATTACTTTGTATATTACATCAAACAGAAAACAAAATCCTACCTACCCACCTCCAAAATGCTAGGTCGCGAAACCGCAAACATTTGTTTAAGGATGGCATAAATTATGTTTTATAAATTCTATAAAAGCTCACAGAACAACAGTCAATGTGAGACCCTCATTTATTATCTTGATTTGTTGTGACATCATTCTTTAAACAGCGATGCTCATGACTGGACTTCGGTTTGTTGTAGATTCACAAAAAGACTACAGCCAATGTTGTCGACAACTTTCAACCCACCATCAAATATACTTTTTCCTGACCTCTAGAGGAAATTAATGGGTTGTTCCATTGTAAAGATATCAATATATAATTGTTTCATTGAGTATAGCTCTGAAATAAAGAACATAATGTATTAAATAAAGAGGAAAATATAATGTATTTAAAGATGTCATCAAGTTTGATCAAATTTCATTACACTAGAGCAAGAGCAACCTGTTGAAGACGCTTAACTATTCTTGGTTAAGTAACATAAACACTCATTAAATAATATCTCACAACTCTGGCCCCGTGTTCACAAAGGATCAATTACCGGATCATGATCAGTTTTAGCTGATCTTAATTTTTTTGCTCAACTGAGTGGAATATCAAACATATTTTATTTTCGGAATAACTTTTCTACTTGATAAAATCACATAATGGTTTTGTTTTTTTATTAAAATCTTCATATCAGAGTGCAAATGTACTTTGTTAAGAGTTCAAAATCTTGTTGGTAATACTATATATTTGACCAAAATTTAAATTGATCCTGATTGTAGTGAACATCATTTTTGAACCTGATCCTGAAATATCTGGCTCAAGTTCATCTTGAACATGAAAATCAGACTCAGCTTGTTTTGTGAACACGGGGCCTGGTGTTTAACTGGTTCCAGTGGATAATTGGTTTCATTTTCAGGAACAGGACATGCTGATGTACTAATAATCCATTCATACAATTCACATCTGACAGTTCCAACATCGTGACCATGACCTACCAGGTGGGTATTGTTACTGATGTTGATGTTTTAGCTGCTGATGAATCCATGCTCTTTTTATAACAATTTTGGTGTAAAAATATGTATATTATATATAATGCACTATAATCTGCAGTGTTGAACAGAAATGTACTGATGCTGTTTTTCTTGTTACATACTGCAGCCCTTCCACACTGAGGGACAGCAACGACCCCGATCCTGAAAACGAAGCATTCCTGAACGATGCGGAAACCATGCACAGAAATAAGTGCGAAAAACGTGGTTGACTGAGTTCCAGCCTAACACCATTACCGGAGGTAAAGTTTTGCAAAACATTCAACAGCCAATGAAGTAAACAGGTATTCCAATTCTTAAGTTATTTTTTAAATGTAAATTACAATGACTGAAAATTTGGGTTGTTGGTGAAAAATTGCAATTATTAAGATCTAAAACAATTTGGATCTAAACATTTGTATTTAATTGCGAAAACTTGTGAAAGCTGACAGGTATTACTTTTTTTAGTATTCCATGTAAAAAAAGCTATTGTTTATAAAGTTTGAATCGAAAATAAATATAATTTATCGGTAAATTGGATTTTTTGAAATCTACGCTGTACATGCAGATTTATACACAAAGTAATGTATTTGTATCCACATTTTATAGCATACATTTATATTTTCATATGAACAACATTATTATACATTGAAATCAGCATTATACATTGAAATAAGCAGGGAAGTAGTGAAGGTTTATACCGGTATTTAAACTCCAGCCACACAGGTCCGTAGTCCACTGCTCTATCTACACCACTCTGGTTTTTGGTTTCATTTGTATTGAACAGGGATTAAGACAAATAAAGACAAACACCTAGAGTCTTTTTAAATTATTATTTTTTAATATGCGCATTTTTTATTATGCAAAATATTACAATTATTTTATACAATGTTTAGGCCAAGGAAAATATATCAGTGGTTCAGTTTTCACGACCTATAGTTTTTCCAAAGGGAAAACAATCTAAATGATTTAGTATGAAATTTCTGGGTTAGTTTTACTATAACGATTTTCCAAATACATGCATGATTGTTATTTTGTTTTCAAGCAAAAAATGCAGTGTCCACATAACCACATATATTTTTTCTTTGGCCTAAAATAAAAAAATTATCATAAATTTTTGTTTTCAAACTCATTCGTAAAAGAGGGCATCGCTGAGTAAAGTAAGAACCTCATCATCACCCGAATTGCAGCAGTTATTGATCATTAACACCAGCCAAAGTGTGGAACAGGCCTTATGGGAGCAGGGAAATGTTTGGTTTTTCGATTTGATTTGGTGCTTAAATAATTTGCTATTTTGTAATGGAGATGTTACTTGTTACACGCCTGTATTATGTATTGAATGTATTTTTTTTATTTTGCTTTAAGGAGAAATTAAAACCTAGCAGAAATGTTTCCAAAAGAAAAGTATTGTATCACACAAGATTTTCAGACCAAACTATGATGAGTTGTGTTTGCTTTAATTACACAGCAGTGTGGAAATGGGGTTTGTCTCCACATTTAGTAATACAGTGGAACTTTATTATCTTTAACTTGATTATTTTAATGTTCTGCTTATGTCAGCGTGGAAAATAACATCCAACAGTCTTCCTTTTTGTATATAAAACGTATCTCTAACTCTTAACTCAATTTTTCAGTTATGTTCAATTGGTTTTCTATCCCAAATAATATTTTTACACTTGGTTCTATTTGTTAACATCTAGTGTTTATGCATTGCTTTAAACTGTTTCATTGACCCCTGGTTTATAGGGACTTCAGGTATGTCAAAGTTACGCTGAAGTCCTGCCAATGTATGAATAAAAAGTTTAACCATATTATGAGATTACTGTAAAAAAGATGCAGATTTTGTCTTTATATCACCTGCAAATTAATGCATGCAGGTCAAACGTTGTCTTTAAAGGTAGTATTATGAAGTATAGTATGTTTTATATTTTGGACACAGTATATCTGTATGGCGAGTCAGTGACATCCAAATAAGCAATTTATATTAAAGCCACCAAATCTGTCTTGAATGACGATATTATTCGGGGTTGGAAAATATTTCCATTTCACGAATTGCTGATATAACTACAGCAAGTTTGATAAATCTTCTTAACATGGGTTGATGCTAATTTGTGTGATTAAATCAAACAATATTAATGTTTGTGGTAATTATTTTGAGCATGTGGATTCAGTGGCTTTAACTAAACAGCATTATTTTGACAAAGAACTTTCCAACTTATTTCCAGTGATAAATGTGTTATATCCTTCCAACTTAAGGAGACAATGGAGACAAGTTCTACCAGTGCGTACGACTCAAATTATAACAAAATGTTTTTGGTATCAATAGAACCTTCACAATCTGTGTATAGAAACTGAATTCACAACGTTATTATTTGCCAGCGGTCAAAACTAAAGTTGTGCATATTAGGTCAGTTGATTAGACTACAGATGACGCAAGAAAAGTCCTTTATTCCAAAAGCTTACAAAGAATGTGACATTCATGGAGCTTGACTATATACTGAACATTAACAAAAGAATTGCACTGATTACAGAACTTCAAAAAATGAATAAGGGGAGCGGAAAGATCAGAAGTGTGTACTTGTTCATGGTCAAGTTCATTGCAAAATTCTACTTGTCCGCAAGCAACAGTCACTTGTCCAAGTAAAAATATAGTTTTTATTCTAGGACTTCCTACTATATATTTTCATTAAGTAATGAATAAAACACAATTTGTTATTCAAATGTACGAGTATAAGTAGCGTGTTCTGAGACTTTTGGTGCTAATTCGGCAAGCGTCGTTTTGAAAAAACGTAGTTTGAAATGACGTCACAAAATTGGCACTGAAATTATTTTAAATTGCTATTATTTTTAAGGCCTTTAGAGCTGATCTTTTTAAATAAATAAAAATATTATCTAACATGTGTTTTATAATGTACATTCTTACTGAATTTGTTGACTTTGACCTTTTTTATTGCGTTATGAACTGATTACTCCCCTTTTACAGCAGTAGACCATTGCCCTGAATAACAAAATTAGCCACATTTTTTTATATAAATATTGGTTTGACGTCACGCGTATCATTGCAGTTTGGATTTAACCAGTCTTCGATCAAGGTAAGTGTTTTCTTTCAATCACCTTAACTGTTTTATGTTACCATGACCGAATAGTTGTGCAATTATTGTTAAAAACTTACAAATGAACAAACCTTTAACGAAAGTTAAGAAATGGCGAACGCGACCTTCTAGTGGCAATTGTTTGTTTACATTTTAATAAAATGTAGAATTTTGAGTCAAACGGTAATGTTTTGATATGACTGACAGTCAGTTATCATCTAATGGTTGTAGTAATGACTCGCCTGAACTTATCTTCCATAAATACTCAGATTTCTTGAAGAATTGGAAATAGTCAGTGAATTTTATTTTTATAATTTTGACAATATTGAGAATGTGAATCATTGAGTATGAAGATGATGATAATGTTAATGAATTTGACTCTTTTCCTGAAACGGAAACACAAAAGTAATTGATTATCATTAGTCTCCTGTTTATTATTTCTAAAATTACTTCATCGTGAATTTAAATCTTTTTCTGACATTTAAACAAAAAAATAATTGATTATCATTAGCCTCTTGTTTATTATAATAATATGATTTAACATCATTTTCACACCCTGAATTTGTCCTTGGCCGTGGACAATAGACAGGAAAATTTCCTTGTCCGATGGTAAAATTGCCCACATCGGACAAGTCGGGCATAGAATTTCCACACCCCTGTGAACATATCCGTAATGCACGCATGCATGGTATTCAAATGGTGTTGCAAATATTCAATTTTCTCCACATAGTCTAAAGTTTGTTGGATGTAAATTAAACACCAATTATCCTATTTAGACTGTACATTTACCCCCCAAAATTCTGGAGGGAGTGTACATTTACTCCCAAATTATTACTTCTTGGAAAAAGCAGTTATCTGTTGCTCTGGGATGTGTCATAAGTAATTGGAACTTATGATCAGGAACCATTTGATGAAGGATGGTTTAGTTTCCTCCCCTGAATTCCACTCCAGATTACAGCTTGCTTGTACATGTACTATGAGAATTCTGAAACTGGGAAATGTCAGGGCTAGGGCTGTATTCCAGAACAGCTCTAGTTAAATCTTATGTTTTTCCTATAGTCATAATTTTTCGTTTTTGTCGCTCCAATATGAATAAGCCAGTGGAGCGATACAGGCACCTCTTGTGTGCCTCTTGTTTCTAACATTTGTATAACAGTGTGCATTATTGTTATTCATGTATATGACACTGTTAAAGTGTAGGTTTCTTGCAAATTACGGGCTACGGGTTCACTAAATATCATTGGTATTGTTTACTGTTTGTTACATAACAGTTAGGGATTGACTAATTTATATGTACTTTAATGTAGTTTTATTTCAGATGTTTTGTAATCTTACCCCAGGTCAGTCTGCTGCAGTGACAGATTACATTCACAGTCTCTCCAGGGTGATGGTCCTCCACCCAGGTCAGCCTGCTGTTGTGACAGATTGCATACACAGTCTCTCCAGTGTGATGGTCCTCCACCCAGGTTAGTCTGCTGCTGTGGCAGATTACATACACAGTCTCTCCAGTTTGATGGTCCTACACCGAGATCAGTCTGCTGCTGTGACAGATTTCATACACAGTCTCTCCAGTGTGATGGTCCTCCACCACTGACTGGCAGCGATGACTGGGATCTGGTTTGTGCAGCAGTGGTCACGCAAGAGTTAATAATGGACACTCCCGTGTCCAGGTAATGTTTTAATTATGTATATGGTTTATGTGTTTTCATGTTTATGTTTAGCATGTGTGCTTATTATTTTGCCTTAAATACCTGTCCGGTTGATTATTCAGTTTTAATGATTGTAACCTTCGTTGCCCGGATCATTGTAATAACAAAAAAATTCTATTTCTACATTATAGCAAAACAATCCACAAAACAGGAATATTTTTATATATTAATTACCCTTCAGTTATTTAATAGAACAGTCAATGTAACAGAATGTGTTTGTTTTATACCAAAACAACATCCACATGAATGCCTTATTAATCTGTTGTGTACACACAGTTGATGTTCAGAGGACAGATTGGTCAGCAAGGGACTCCAGTTCTGTAAGAGGCAGCAATTAAATTCGAACCTGACACTGGACCTGTACCGACCTCCCTACCAGGTGGAAGTGACTGTTGTTGGGATAGTTTCAAGCCGAGGGTTGAACTCCAAGTCGTGCCAAGGTAAGGTACATAAATATATTAAACAGTCGCTGCCTCAGTGGCATGCCGTCCTAATGTAGTAAGATTGTGATCAATGGATTTTTAGCTCACCTGAACTTGATGCTCAAGTGTGATCTGCATAGTTGTGATCGTCTGTTGTCAACATTTCAGGGTTCTCAATAACTTTTGACAGAACAGGCCAAAACGAAAATGTAACTCTAGAGGGCCCTGTTACGACACACCCATCAGAAATGTAATTGCACATGTTAAACGTAACATTTAAAATTCTCTAAACAACATCACATTGTTCTGATTACTTTTCAGTATTCCTCATTTAAACAAAGAACTCCATGGAAAACCTGAGACGCTATGTCTTTTTTAAACTACTGAAAGTGCGTGACTTCATGAAGTAGCTTTTTATCTGATACTGCAAGCCGTTAGCAACACCCATAGCAATGGGGTCATTTTTTTCAAATGTCTGACGTAGCCTGCGGTTACAGCCTTAAAACCGTGTTACACGATTGACACAAGGACGGCACAATCAATCGATGCTAGCATATCTGAACAATGCAAGCTCACTCGCTTGTGCATTAATCACTGAACTGGAACAGAAAAGATGCTGACATACTATTACTTTCACTTTCGACCAGAACATCACTTCCAATACTTTGTTAAAGGGTTATTGGAGCGTTAGTTTTTTATTATAATCTGTGTTCAATGGTGATTTTGAACAGATCGTGATTCCGAAATAATAGAAGATCTAGTTTGTCGATTAGTTTTTATAAATGAGTAGCTCTATGACTCTATGAACATTCCATGTGACGTGCTAGACACAATCAGCGTACGCAAATTGCTAAACATAATTATGTCATAGTCGTCATAGTCTTCAAGCACTGATTAATTCTCAAAAATAAATATTATTTTAACTTATTTTCATTTTTAGTAATTTATATCTAATGAGGTGCAAAAGGCATGCCAATAACAAAGCATACCCAGCGAAAATTGTGTTTCTGTTTATTTGCACCGTTTCCAAGTAAAATGTGATCGAGGGCTTGATAAACGTTCTACAGATACACCCTTTTTCGCATATTGGAAATTTTAAGCATTCTCATTGGCTAACTGGTAAGCTGAGGTAAATAAGACTCCGCCTACGTTTAGATTTATTTTTTAAATCGATAATTGACGCGCGGATTCAGTCAAGAGCAATATGTGAAATAGTGCATATATTGCAGTGTAGACGTTGTTTGTTTTGGAAAAAAAAGATGCACATGCGTGCGGAAATAGTTGCATCCTAGAAGTGATTATAAGCAATTTTTGAAACTTAAACTGACCAATATGAGCTTTGAAGCGGTTATTTCGGCCGGCGGCCGGTTCTTAATGAGGACCCTGAATTTTGTGTTTTGCTTTTTACAAATTCTCTGAAACCACTGGATGGAAGTTGAAAAAACTGGGCAAATGTGTTCAGTCCTCACGGAATCAAACTTGCAGGAATCCACATTTGATACTGTGTGTTGTCACTGTGGGTCAGACAGTGTATTGTAAGACAATTATTAATTGTAGTGGCATTAGTTGCTTGATGTAATGAAGGCGGGTAGCAAGCCAGAGTGTGCATTCTATTGGCAAGATCTAGTCTAATAATGTTTGAGTTGTACCATGAAATTAACTTGTCATATATATACACATGTTAATGACATATTCAAATGTTTGGCATTAAAAGTGTATACACAATGTATAGAAGTTTCATAAAGATATGTACTTCTAAATTCCATAAAGTTGATGAACAACCTTGGCCTCAAGTTACCACAATGTTTTACAAAGTGAGATAGAACAGTTTGGTGAACATGTGCATTTGGAGTTGTTTCCCTTAGACTGATTTAGAATTTTTACATTGACTATTCGACACATAGTCCAAGCTAGTCTAATAACCAATTTGTCCTTAAAAAGCCCCAGAAAGAGCCTGTGGACATGATCCTCACGTTAACAGACCGACTGTTGAGCAGCATCGACTATAAGTTGATACTTTTTATATTAAAACCATGCCATTGTCATGGAATTATTGCTGACTGCATATAATAAACTCAAAATAAGAACAATTATTCTGCATGTGCGTTCCATGACATTGTTTCATTCACTGGTACGTGATTTTAAAGTAGTGTGGTGAATGGTTGATTAATAATTATTTAACACAAGTATTTAATTGAAGGATAGGTATGTAAGATCGTATCGGTATGTGTTTTATCTTCCTGACAAAAACGCCTTTTTTTTAAGTCGAGGATTGAAACCCGAGGTCTTACAAAGCTAAGATAACATTGATATCAACAATAGTCATATCAATATTCGCTGCCTCAGTGGCAGGCTTTCCAAATATAGCATGAATGCAATGAACAGATTTTTAGCTCACCTGTGGTGAGGTCAGTCATGGTTTGTCATCAGTTGTTTGTTGTCTGTTTGTTAATCACATATAGTATTTTGCTTTTAACAAATTCTCTGTAGCCACTGCATGGAAGTTGAAAAAAAAATTGGGCAAATGTATTTAGTCCTCACAGATTTAAGTACGAATCCTTCATTGATAGTGAGTGTTGTCAATTTGGTTTAGACAATGTATTTTAAGTTAGTTATTAATTGTAATGACATTAGTAACTTTATCTAATGCAGTAACATATCAAAATATAAACAAAGCGAAACTCCAATTTGCCAAAAACAATACACAGGACATCACAAATAGCAATATCTTCTCCTCTGAAATCTCAAGGCTCAGACATTTTGTATTCGGTATGGTGGTCGTCTACAAAGATTGTTCAATTAATCCCCTGGGGTAAAACAAAGCCATGGCCCGGGGTCTCATGGCTTCTCTTGACTTATATGGCAAGTGGGCTTTAAAAATCTTCTCTGAAATTGCTAGGCCCAGAGGTTTTGTATTTGGTATGTGGCATTGTTAAAAACTGGCCTGCCCCAGGCGTCACATGGTTTATATAGACTTAAATAGCAAAGTTACTTTTAAATCTTCTCCTCCGAAATCGCAAGATCGAGATCTTCATACACTTGTGAGTACTTTCGGACCATGTGGCTCTCTTGTTTTCTTAGTTTTTTACTAAGGGTCTTTATAAATGCCAGCCCAGGTGTGACTTTATGTGTGTTTCTGTTTTGCCTAAAATACACTCTAAAAACTTTCATGTATTCCTAATAAAAACAAATTTCTCGTTTGAAATATGAACATGGAAAAGGCATATAATTGTATGTTCATATACATGTAAATAGTTTGTAGCAGTTTTTAAATTTGATATTTAACATCTTGCAAATTCTTTGTTTAATAGTGTAGGATATTTTATTGACTGATTTTAAAACAATGATAATAGTGTTTAATAAATGCATTTTCTCTGTTGTTTGAGATATGTAAGAAAACTTCTCATTTTGATATGGGCAATATATTTCAGTACATCGCAAAATATTACGATGTATCACGATACGAGTCAGTGATATTGTTACACCCCAACAGGTGCAGGTGTCTGCTGTTTGTCTGAACAATCATTTTTTTAAGCACATCCTGCTCCGATTACATCTTTTGGTACTATATAACTTTGTAGATACATAAATAATTGTAAGAATAATAATAATGTTAATTTATGAAGGTTTTGGTGACATGTGATGCTACTCAAGCAGCATTGAATTGAAATAAATCCATGACAAATCCTGATGAATTGTTCTCAAATATCTACAATTAGAATTTATCAAGTAACTAGCTTTTCAAATTTTCTACATTATTTTCCTTTCTTTATTCATGTATTCAGTAAAAATGTAAATAGATATGATGGACCACAGCATATATGTCAAAGGTGGGTAAAATGATACCTTTTTTGTCCATAAAACCAACATTTCACATTTTATTGCGAAAATTGAGATAGGTGTTTTCATTTTGGCACGAAAGAAAACTATCCGGTTTAAGTGCTGTGTATTTTAGTCGCATTTTGATGTCATCTATTCTTATACAGTCTTTCTGAAACTGGGTTAATGTATCTTAAAGGTGTTATTTTAAAAGCAGGCAACGTATCTATTGGTAAGTGTTTGGGCTAATTATTATTTTTTTATTTAATACACCATTGTTGTTTGAAAATAGTATGTATATTTTTTGGTTGTTTATCCTACAGCAATGGGTACATTCAGTTTTGACTTGGGACAATAAGAACCACGCATGTGCCCATGTGCATATACAGTACATGTGGTATTGTTTTTTACTGTACAGTAAACAAATATGTTAGTTTTAGTTCTCTCTTAATATGTAATCTGGACACAACTTTTTCTCAACATTTAATATAATTTTATTAAAAGAAGTACTTACTTACGTAAAATTAATAGACATGTTAAACTCCACACGAGCTCATGCCATGGCGGTTCTTTTGTCGTGCGTGCGTCTGTGCGATTGTCTGTGTGTTCCTTGGGAAGTCATCTACCAAAGTTGCCCAAAGGGTTCCGCCCCGTTGATAAACATGGAAGCCAGGGGCTATTTTTCTTTATATGACTGTATTGAAAACTTTGCAAATTTTCTTGACAGAAACCACTGGTTGGGTTTCCAAATCATTTCACAGAAATGTTCCTTGGGTGGTTCTCTACTGAAGTTGCTCAAAAGTTTCCACTCTATTGAAAAACATGGCCACAAGGAGTTTGGGCCATTTTTCCTTAGCCTTAAAAAAAGTTGTTTGTTTCCACTTACCTGACTGACCATGTATTTATGCCCCCGACCATAATTATTTTTTTTGGCCGTTCTGAAATTTTTCTTTTAAATATTCGATTTAAAAAAAAATTTTGAACGTTTCTTTATAATGGCAGTAACTTGACTGGGATCCAGCCTCTGGATATTTTATTTTATAATATTCTATTACAACCACGGAACCAATCCAGGCAGCAACGCCAATAGTATTGGTGTTGTTTAACCGTTTGTATACAATAGTTGTCACCCTTTGTTCCATCTTTGCCATGGTCTGCTTTTTAGTAAATAAATCACATTTTGCAAGTTCGTCGGAGCTTTCCTCCTAAATACTGACAGTAATTGGCGTACATTTAACAATAATAAGTGTCTATGCCTTAATAAAGTTTGAATGTGTGCAGGGCCCATTTCACAAAGCTCCGTACTGAAAACGTTAGTAAATTTCTTAAAATCGTAAAATTCCTAAAGTCTGTGGCTAGTTCATTTAAATTTTATTTTGTGTTGTGACTAGGAACCAGTTGTGAATGCAGTATAGAGCATATTTTTTCAGATACAACTATGTAGTCGAAATGTGATGATGCGAATCGCAATACAGCCAAACAACATTGTTTGGAAGTCGTCAGGATGGAAAAAAATAGTTCGAAATAATGATTATTCAAATAATACATTTCTAGATTCTTTTAATATGAATCACTCTTCTAAAATTGCAAATATGTATACTAGTGATGTTTTTTTAAATTTCTTATTGCACCAGTCATTGTGACTATTATACAAGGCACAAGTTATTTTATTTTGAATCTGTTGCAAGTATATGCGAACAGATGACATAAAAAACGTAAATCCAACTTAAATACGAAAACCTAATAAATACTTGAACTCCATGTTTGCTATTCAAGCTTGTTGCTGCAATAGCTTGACAAGCTATAACTATACAAAGATACTTACAGTTCCATTTAATCGATTATTCACCCAATAAAGGTGTGAAAATCAAGCAGAGACAAATGCTGACAATAACAATAAAGGTGTGAAAATTGATTTTGATCTTTATTCATACTTCGAATTACCAGTTGATTTAATGCACTAAAACATGTGTTGGGACCCGAATAATGGGTTCGAAATAGCGATAAATTTATATATTATTCCAAATAGCAAGGTTAGAATAAAACATCAAATTTCTAATTAAATTAGAGTTGCAGTGGTGTAATGCATATGGCGTCCACCTTGAAATTGTGAGGTCGCAAGTTCGATCCCGACTTGGGGAGCCTTCGAATGCTCTTTCTCAAGAGAAACCAAGTACTGGTTCTACCCCAGAAAAGGACTTAGGAGTTTCTCTATAAGCCACATGTTTTTTACACATTCGAGCTAAACATAGAGTAAAACACAATATTAATAAAGAAAACTGACTGGAATGACATTAAACAAATAACTAAAGTTCAAATCATACTGGTTTACTCATTATAAAACATGTTTTTCAAATTGATTGCAAAAGATTCTCGAGACATTTTTCAGCTATTTATATTTTTCAGGTTGTTGTAAAATGTGTATGGTCTGTGGGACATTTAGCCAATTGGTCGATTTAACTTCCAGAGTTCCGTTGTTTACAAAACATACATCCAATATGACAAGTAGTGCAAAGAGCTTTCCAAGTGCCTAATACTTCAGGGTTGTGGTTGTAAAGCCCACCTATCAACAGTACATGGGTTGTGTTTTGTGGTAATTTGCAGGAAATGTGGACATTAAAGGATGTAATAATAAGGGTTGATACTGCTGATACAGCTCAAGTTCTATGCTCAATCCTCAACATGTATTGTGTGGAAATTTGCCAGAAATATGGACTTAAAAAATGTAAATACGGGTTGATACTGCTGACCCAACTGGAGTTACATATCTTTTATAACTGGTTTGTCCTGCCTACTTTAATTACGTGTGTTTTAAAGGGACTATGTCAATAAAAAGGGTCCCAAAGGGGCAATTGCAGAACAAATCTGAAAATTTAATATTCATATTAGCATATAATAAAGGTTGAAATAATGTTTATATAACGGAAAAAGAGTTTATGCATTCTGAGAAAAAAATCATTATATAATGTGGGATGTGTTTCTTTGGCCCCTTTTATTGTTTACACTTTGACGTCATTGCGGGTTTCATATGCAATCATAGTATGGCCATTCATTTTTGCAAGTCAGAATAGCGCAGTTGGTTACGGCGGTCTACTGTCATTTGTTCTTACGACTCCGTCTTCGTGAGTTCGATACTCACTCATTTTTTTTTTCTTTATTTTATTTTTTTTATCAAAATTCTTATAATGTAGTAAATTATTCATACGTGATATATTGTATACGCTTTTATATTGCTGATTTATTTAACATAATAACATTTAAATTGCTGAAAAGGATCACTTTTTTGTTGACATAGTCCCATTAAGTATAAAATGAAATGTTTATCATGTTGAAGCAGGATTTGGTTAGTTTAATCAAACCAAAGTGGTAAACAATGACAATGATATCTTCCCGGTATGACTGTCCAATAAATGGGTGCCAAGGTGACACAACACTTTAGCCATTGTGTTAGACGAGGAAGTGTTGTAAATTTCATTGGTGGCATAGAATTGGTGAATTGCTTAGCTATACTAGTAGTTAAAAATTCATGGTTATGATAGAGGAAGAGCACACTGCTTTTACATAAACAAATGCTCTATGTTTAAGTCCTTCATTGTGTGCACAGCAGGGGGTTTTTTTTTGGGGGGGTGGGGGGGAAACAAGTAATTTCCTCAAAGAACCCACAAGTAACAATAATAACAATTGCCGTGTGTGTGTAATTCACCTCATGAGTTAAATTAAAGACATTTAGCTGAGCTGGGAGTGCATTAGCCTTGTTAAACTTAAGTTTATCCGCTTGTACGGTTGCACAGTGGCCAAGTTTGCATTGTTATATGCCCCTTGAAAAGTTTCTGGGAAGCGCAGAGCTGACGCAATTTCAGGGTCGTAGCTCTCCATATATTTATGTGGATTCGCAATATTGTTTCAGTTAATCAGGCACCCCAGACCCCACCCTACTATAGGATTTTGAAAAAAAGTGAATATGGTGTATTATGAGCATTATTAGGTACATTGTACTTATAAAGTGATGAAGTAATGAAGATCTGCATTTTAGGATAACTGACAAAAGAATTCTTTACTTCGAACATTTTACTCTCAAGTAGAGCTGAAACAAACAAAGTCTTATTTTCTGTCCTTTTTGCAAGCTAAACTGCACAATTACACTTTCAATGTCAATATTATGTTAGTACACAGTAGGTTATTAAACTAATCTGACTTACATTTTAAGGGTAGATGTAAAAATATGTATATGTGACCTGAAATTTAGTAGAATTATGCCCCTTTTCGTAGTTAGAAATTCAGGTTACATTTTGCGTGCAGCAACTCCATATCTCTACAGATATTCAACTGAAACTTCACACACGTCTTCAGGGTCATTATGTAAGGTCATTGACCAAGGTCCTTAACTCTGACCTGCATTGTAGCAAAATTTTGCCTCTTTTTGTACTTCAAACGTTCCGGTTAAGGTTTGCGTGCAACTGTACAAACATATCAAGTGCGCTGTCCTGAGGCAGCTCTTGTTAATAATCAAGCTATCAACTATGCCCCACATCAAAGATGGCAGGGTATATTGGTTTGCTAATGTTGGTTGGTTGGTATTCATATTCGTTTCCACTCGCTTAGTCCAACAACAATGATCAGCCAAATCGCACTAGACATTGTCGAGTAATGGTCCTTGAATTATTTAATATTGGCCCTTTTAGCAGTTTCCACTCTTTCACTCTTAAGTCCAACAATTGTCATCTGATCTTCATCAAACTTAGTGGAAATCTTTGTTGGCATAATATCACGGTGAAGTTGGATAATCAACCAAATCGTTCAAGTAACTGTAGAGTTATGGTCCTTTAATTATCTAGAATTAACTTTTTTAGCTGTTTCCGTTCTGATCTTAACCAAATTTGAATAAAATGTCTGAGATTATAATATCTTAGACAAGTTTTTGGATCATCTAAATTGCCACAGGAACTGCAGAGTAATGGCCCTTTATTTAACTAAAATTGACCATTTTAGCAGTTTTCATCTTATCTTCACCAAAATTGATGTTTATGCCCCCTATTGAAAATGGCGCGGTATTGGTCTAATAACCAGCCAAATCGCTTGAATTATCTGAAATTGGTCTTTTTAGTGGTTTCTGCTCTCTATATCCAGCAATGTTCATCCAATTTGCAGAATTCTAAGCATGGTTAGACAAGGAGTCATGTGCAAGAACTCTAGATCTCTAGGTCAAAGGTCAAGGTCACACTTAAAAGTCAAAGGTCAAATATAAGAATATAAGCCATAGACCTTGTCCGGTGCATAATTTTGTCCAGCAGGGTAGGAGGGTTAACCCTAACCCATCGAATTACTTTTCAGAAGTGATACGCATTCTGAGGCGGTATGTCACATGCAAGAAACAGATCCCATGTTACAAGGTCAAGGTCACACTTAAAGGTCAAAGGTCAAATATATGTATTCATGTTAAAATTCATGTTAAGATTCAGCATTTTCAAATAACTTGGTAGAAGTGATATAAGACAGTGTGTCGCGCTTTAAGCTAGGTCCACGGTCAAGGTCACAGTTTAAGGTCAAAGGTCAAAAAAAAAGAATTAATACTCTGTCTGGAGGATAACTTTGTCTGACATGGACATATTTTCAAATTACTTGCCAGAAGTGTTAAGCATGATTAGATGGTGTGTCGCACGCAAGAATCAGGTCCCTAGGTCCAAGGTCAAGGTCGTACTTAAAAGTCTAAAGTCAAATATAAGAATTTAAATTTAAACCATATGACCCGTGAGACGTTTACCTAAAAAATAAAGGCCGGATAATTTAGAGATTAGCCATTCACTTAGCTACCGACCACTTCAAGCAACGCACCCTAGCATCTATGATTTATTTTAGATGTTTCCTACAATTTCTGACAGTCTTCATTTTGATAGGAAAACACTAAAATTTGTAACAATTTTGATATTATTCATTAAAAGTATTCTATATTAGACTTACAAACACTAACACGCTGTTTGAAAATGTATGTTTTGGGATTATTCACAAAGTGTGTAGCAATTTTGGAAAATGTTATATAAAAAAAATTATTTTCCTCAGACAAAATATAAATTTGCCATTAAAAAAAAAATTATGTAATGGAATATTCTCAATACAGATAACTAACACATGTTTTATAAGATATAATAATTAATTTCCATTATATTGGGTGGTTGAATAACCTGGGCTGAATAGTTGGAAAAAAGGATTATATAATCTCTATAAATAAAACATGGAATGAGTGAATGTTTCTTTTGTAATGATTTTATCGTTTCTGCACATAGTATACACATTATATACACACTTTTACAGTATCACCTTAAATGAGTAAATAAATTAAGGTTTCTTTTATCATACATTTCACTGCATTTATTTTTTGGTAACGTAATATACAATCACCAAAGTAAAATGCATTTTATGTAAAACAAGAGCTGTCAGAGGACTTTTCAAAGTATTTCAGTTGGTACGTATTTTGGGAGTGGAAGGGGTATAAATTTGTTGAAATACAAAACTGAGTTATGGTAATTATTTCATCAAATTAAAGTTTCAAGTGAAAACCTTTTGTAGTTGATACTTGGGTAGTTTTGCAGATATAAGAGTTTGAATATAAACTTTAATCAGAAAATCTATGTGAAATGGGACATAACTCAGTCACAATACAAAACAGAGTTATGGGAAATGTTGCTTCTGATGCTGGAGTTGATGACACAATATATTCCAAGTTTCAAGTGAATAACTTATGTAGTTTTGCAGTTACAAAACTTTTAAATATAAACAAAATTCAGACGTGTACACCGTCGCTATTAGGAAAGCTCACTTATTCTTCGAACAGTCGAGCTAAAAATGATTAAATATGATACCTAAAATGCACAAATAACTGATAGTGTACTTGAATCTCACAAATCACTTGTATTGTGCTGTTCGAATAAAAACAAGACCTATAAATCAATTTCTTGTACAATATAAACCTTGCTATGGGTACTTCTACCATTTGTTATCTTTTAAAAAATTGTAACATATTTTAACATCACGTAGCATCAGAAATAACCAACAGCCATCTTGCAGCCAACCACCAAATGACAGCTTGGATATGGTACTTTCATAACAACACAGTCCCGAATATGCCTGCTAGGGGGCGGGGCAGCAGGGTCTATTGTGAGCTTAAAGTCTGATAGACCCTGTCCGGATAATAATTATTTTTTTTATTTTTTTCGTCCCTATCCTTTATTTTAGATGTTGCTTCGCTTTACACTGAAAATTTGAAATTAAAACAAAAGTTATCATGGTAAGGCGTAAACAAAATTATGTTACATGCCCAAATAAATTTAGGGTAGGTAGGTCGGGATATATTTTCTTTATTGTTATTTTTATTTGGTAAATATTCACCTTGAAGATTCTAAAACATAATATATATTTAAAACATATCAGTAATGTCTTAAAGAATGTTTATAAGTGGATGCTATCAAAACAAAACACTTATTTTACCAAAACATTTAATTATTAAAAAAAGCTAAATAAAACAACAACAAAATATCTGACAAACTTAATAACATATTCTAGGGTCGGGGCATTTTTAGGGAAGGCCGGGTTACCTGAAACAAACATAATTTTTTTACTCCTAATGTTACTGTTTATTATTATTAAAACACAGCCAACTTTCGACCAGTGAGGGTTTTCCGACTATTTACTAACCTATACAAATTATGGCATCGGAATCGAGGCTTTCAGCTTCATTCACATAAAAAGAAAACACAAAATAAATCAAATTTATCTAATATAAGCGACACATACTTTAATTTTACCCAATTAATTCTACCTGAGAACTAAGTTGTGCCAATAGTTTTTAACGCTTATCGTGACGAGTCCGTGTCCGTTTACTGCGTAGAACCAGTAATTTCTTGGTGGCTTTGAAAAAGGTCAGAAAATACAATTGGGCCACAAAAAATAACTGGTTGGTTTCCGCTTACATCTGAAACAAATCTATGAGGGGAGGTAATATATAACTTTTTTCTTTAACTTTGTTTTTCTTTGCCACATATTCACCACACAGTTTCAGTATGTTGGACTGCATGTAAAATGTTTAAACTCCTCCCAACAACAAAGAAACTGTACCTTAACTATAAATAAGCTCATCGAAAGGAATAGATTTCTGGCAAGAATCTTATAATATAATGGAAAACTGCTCTATTTTCCAAAATCAGAGAGAGTTAATAATTTTTTTTTTTTTTTTTTTCCTGTTTAACAGTTTTATTCATTTCATAATATACACAATACAAAATAAATCAAAACATAATTATGCAAGTTCTACTAGTTGCTTTGCAATAATCTACTATACTATACTCTATACTGATTTCAGAATTACTTAATACACATCATATTATGCAAACTGAGGCTGCTAAAACATTTTTTACATATAAGTTTTCTCCCTTTAGCTTCATTACAGCATATTATTTTGATTATCATGACGACATTATTTATGCATTAGAATTAACATCAAAGGCAAAAAAAATGATTTATTTTTTTTTAACAAAGATCCCCCTTTAGCTACTTAGAATTTTTAGGTATTACATGTATCTAATGCAACTGATATTATTTTATATTGTTTAGGTGAATTTTATTTTATTTTTTTTTAATTGTGTATTTGAACAAACGATATACAATCAAATTTTAAATGGAAGTAAATTATTTCTAAACATTGTTTTAAATTCAACACTATAGATCTATATACATGATATTGGTCTTACATAATGTACATGGGCTGTCTTCTCTCTTCTGTTTACCTCCTTTGGCTGGCACTGGATCTGAATTATTCGATCACATTGTCTATATTGTCATAAACGTCAAACTTGATTCTTTCTTGTCTTGTAGTTTGTCCAAACACTGATCCGTTAAAAAACCAAGCACTGTCAATGTTATGGTGTAATGTTAATCTGTTAATCAACCCTGCATTCAGCTTGGTAACATCGTCCACTATTCGGTGCCCCGTCTCCTTCATGGCCTTCCGCTTTCTCATCAGACTCGATTTTGCAGAGTTGTTGGTCAGCTTTATGAGTACAGGTTTCGTACTCCCCCTCCTCACAGGGATTCAGTGGATTGCCATGATGTCGTGCTCCTCGAGGATGACCCCTTGTTTGCTGAAGAGATTGCATATTGTTGTTGTTAGAGTCTCGGTGTTTTCTTCTGCATCTACTTTAACATCCCTCACCTTTGTGTTGTGCTGTTTTTTCGCGAGTATTGTTCATTATAATTTGCTTTTCAATTTGCTTCCTTTGCCAGATCATGGTTTTTTGTAACTTTTGTTTCCAATGTCACTAGCTGTTCAGAATGTCTCTTTTCCATTTGTGTAACTTTTTCCTGAAATGACTGGTACTTAAATTCTAAGGATTCTACCTTTTCTGTTACTTTACTTTACTTTACAGCACTTTACTTTCCACCAGCTTTTCGATTTCTTTCGCTATTCTCTCTTCATTGCCTGTCATTACACGTGTCACACATTCCTCTATCTCGTTTTTCTTCACTACTAGTTTAAGGTCTTCCCTTAATTCCATTATGCCACTGCACATCATGTCTATCTGCTCCTGCAGCCTGCCAAAGTCCATGCTTTCATTGGAGTCAGAACTAGTGCATCTCGGCTGCTTTTCTGCACGTTCTCCTTGTTTAATGGATGATGAGCTTGGCAGGTTGCCTTTAAAAATCAGTTGTGTTACTTGCTTCTCTCCCTTTTCTGCTTTCTCTCCTTTGGCACTAATTTCTATCCTTTCAATGTATGTATGTACATGTATACACAACTAATTCACTTAATTGTCTACTTTTCAGACATGAAATTGTTCGCACAATAGTTTTAATTCCTATCCTATCACACTGCCACTGTCACAGCTGAACTATCCTGATAATTATCCAGATAATAATTTTGTCCAGCAAGGAAGGCGTTTCAAATAAGTTGGCGGAAGTGTTAAGCATGGTGAAACGCTGTGTTTCGAGAACCAGATCCCATGGTTCACACTTAAAGTTCAAAGGTCAAATTATATTGATGAGTATGCAAAGCCAGTGATTTTAGGGCCCATTTGGGGCCGAAATTTGGCCCCATTCCCCTGCTTAAAGAGTGTATATTTTTCCCGAATATTTATCTTTGAATTCCACTCAGAATATAAGTTTTTTTTTTAATGGACCAAAATTGGACAAAAACTAATTAAGATAGAGGAATTTTCATAAACAATCCCAGCAGTTTTTCATCATATCAAGTTAGTGCATAATCTAAGTTATCATTTGTAGCAAACCAATTCGTTAATGTTTTATAACAAAGTAGAATATAGACATGTAATAATGCTTTTCAAAAAAACAAAAATTCCCTTTTTGGCGTAATATTCCCCATCTAAAGGGCCCCATCACCTTTCCCCCGAAGGTGAAAAAAACAATATTGAAAGCATAATTCAATTAAAACCCAGAAAGCGTATAAAGACTGTTGGCGAGAAAAGAAACCAAAATTGAGGAAATATAGTGCAGAAAGACACATTTGTCTTTACACAAGACAAATCAAACTTCTCAATGTTACTAGTATGCTCCGTACTTTCAACATATTGGTAGATATATAGGTTTGTATGCAAACTACTTAATGCAAACCCAATAATATACATAACAGTCAACATGTCAGCTTATCCTGGATGGGCGGAAATAGACGATGGAGCGTATAAATCTGGGGGTATCAATTGTTAGTGCTTCGTTACCTGCAAAGTAAAACATGTGATGCGATTCAATCTTTCAAAATTGCTTCCGCCAACATCCTAAGAATCATGCAAGGCATTTTTGTTGATTCTTCACATAATGATGTTAGACAGTAAGAGTAAGTGTTGCATATAAGAACCATAACTCATAATTGCCAAAAAATGTTTTAATTATTCCCCTTGTTGATTTTTTTGTCAGGACTAAAACTATTGATTGGGAATACCTCAACTTACATCATGGAATAAAAGGAAACAGTAGCAGCGTGTACAATATAAATGCACAATTCTCCTTGTGCAAAATAATTTGAATGCATATAGACAAAGTGAGGCCATGAATAACAGGCTGCATAGGTGGGGGCATCCGTGTCTATGGACACATTTCTAGTCTTTTCTTATTAAGTAAATCAATTAAATACATTTAAACAAATGTATTATATTGTTCAAGAGGTATGAAAATGGATAATGTGTATATTATGTTTCAACCAATTCGCTTACAAGTAAGTTTACATTATACTAACTTAATGTAAAAAATGGGTCATTGATGCCTTCCCCATGAAAATGCCCTTCTGTTTTGTTGTTCATGTAAGACAGAAACTAGGGAATACTATTTCCCCACATGTATGTTTCAGTAAGTTGATTTTTTTTAATGTGTGCTTAAAAGTTAAGAGCAGTTGGTGACAAGTGTAGACATTAGTTGTATGTGTTAGTAATCCAATTTCAGATGCTTGTTGAAGTTGTTGAAACGTTTGCCATTGTATAACCTTTACATCTATTTTCAAACCTAAACAATACTGCCACTAGTAAGTTAAAGTAACTCTCCTATTTCATGTGAAGTTGCACTGGCATCACTACAAGATGGTGGTAGAGGCTTTCAGGCTGATTTGGAAGTTGTTGCTATGTGAACCCTCAAAGGCCACACAGCAGCTAAGACACAACTGAAAGTTTGAATTGTAGGTAACAATTGTCAGTTTTTCAGGAAGTAAGATCTCTTACATCATTGTTATTTTAATTTTTCAGTTTCATTTTAATATGTATTATGCATGTGTATATATGAAAGTATTACACTTTATATATAAAGAATGCACAATCTTTCAACCGATTCAGCAATTTCAGCCGCAAGATATTAAACTTGTCGTGGAAGATTGTAGACAAAAATGAAGGAAATAATAGTTTTAACTCATATTTGTGTCAGTATTTAAAGTTATGTTATTTTGCCTCTCCAGGTTCCTGCCGACCCTGAAGCAGCTGGTGACAATCGTGGGCAGTATCGGCAACTGATCAACTCCATCTCAGACATTGCCTGTCTGACACAGAAATCCACACCAGAGGTATTAAGTGTTTGGATGTTTTCCGCCTGTCGTTATTATTTGGCCTTAGTATATAGGGTTTTTTACATAGACACCAACAATAAAGTGTGAAACAATATGCAAGCCTTATGCTAGGATGGTATATATTGCAGTACAGTAGCAACGATACTGTTTAATCTTGTAAACAGTTACTAAATGCATATATATCATGCATATATATCGTGTTGATGATGAGACTGCTCAAATGTTTTTAAGTGCAAATGACAAGGATCAACAGTCAATAGTCTGTCTCACGGCTGTCATGTAAATAATGGAGTGCAGTGTAGATATAAAAACAGGGGTGTAATTCTTCCTCCTTTAGTTTAATTTAAACCTACTTTAAACCTTAAAGAGAATCACTCTGGTTCGTTTCCTGGGAAGAACCAGTACTTTGAGCCTTTTGAAAGATCTTGAGAATGCTCCCTGAGTGGGGATCAAACCCAGGACCTCCTGGCCACAAGGCGCACACCATATCCACTACACCATTCCTCCTTTCCTTTAATACTTTTGAATGCAATACTTCATTTACAAGTTATACTTAGCTATAACTTTGCTGGGTCTATTTTGAAATGATTTGTAGTGAGCCCTATTATGGGTGATGGAGGTTATTTTCCCGTTCTAAAACGCTTTGAAATCCCACCCCTGTAAATTATATCCATAATGTACCCTTTCGTACAGTAATTGATTGAAAGTTAACCAAACGGTCAGAATCATATCTACTGTGACATCCTTAATTTCCACTGATTTGCTTGTTTAGCTGACCTGATCACAATTATGTATTTACCTTTGATACGAATCTTTCCATACAAAATGTTGAGTGTTAGTCTGGACACAAATACAAAGCGCGGTTAGTCTTTCGTCTACAGTCCGTTTGTGTTTCTGTTTTACAGACTATAACTTGCAGCGTCTTTCGGTCGAGGCAAGCTGATCACAGTGGGTTGAGGATTACTGCAACGTCTTTAAAAAGGCCAAAGAGCTCAGTTGATAAACATTCTTAAAATCTGTAAATCTTCAAAAGTTTTTGACATATATTATATAAAAAATTATATAGCTTTGGTAGCAAAATGTAACTATTGATTGTAAGTGGGTTAAATAAATATTTCTTTGATTGTATGTTTGTTTAAAAGGAGGCAAACATATCAATATGTACAACGATGTAATGGCCCAGAGTACCATTAGCTAATGTTATGAACTTGGGTGAAACAAAACTGAAAGTATAAATTGGAATTCACATTAAACGTTATTAAATAAAGTGCATTTTGCAATACCTTGTAAGCAGCCAAATTGTATGTTTTATGTCAACATTTCTTTGAGGTCATTCATCAAGAGTTTCAAGGCTGAATATTTATTTTTTCGTGTATCACTGCTTACTTGGTAATTTTGAAAATGGAACTTTCATAAAATGTTACTATTTGTTTGACTGTTTGCTTTAGTTGCATGCATATTTTTGCTTTCTGATATATTTTTGCAAGATGACCATATATATTGAAATATGTTACTTACGTTCTATGCATTTTATGATGCAAGGTTCTATATATTATGTATACATGTTCTACTGCATACTGTGACAATTTAAACTAGGTCCATTGTATTCAATACATTCTTTAGAAGTGTTTACATACCATGCACTTTATGAGTATTAGCTTAAAGTATTTAACAGTTAAGTTATTGTGCCCCCCATCTATGATGGCGGAGTATATTGGTTTGCTAATGTCGGTTGGTCGGTCGGTCAGTAGACCACTTTTGTTTCCGCTCTCCAAGTTCAGTAGTTTTCATTTGAGCTTCACCAAACTTCATGAAAATGTTTCTGGGCATAATATCTAGGTCAATTTCAATAATCAACCAAATGGCCCTGGGAATTGTGGAGTTATGGCCCTTGAATTATCTAAAATTAACCCTTTTAGCCATTTACTTGTCTGAGAACAGTTTTCATCCAGTCTTCACCAAACTTAACGCAAATGGTTTTAGTAATAATATCTAGGTCTAGTTTGATAATCAGCCGAATTGCTCCAGGCATTGTGGAGTAATTGCCCTTAAATAATCTGAAATTGGCCTTTTTAGCAGTTTCTGCTCTCGAAGTCCAACAATTTTAATCCAATCTTCACCAAACTTCATGAACATATTTGTGGGCACAATATATTGGCCAAGTTTAATAATAAGGCAAATCGCCCTCGGAATTGTGGACTTAGGTTGGTTTTTAAGGCATAATGTTTCATTGCTCAGATGTTCATTTTATTTTTCTCATGCAAGTTTTTGTTTTATGACAGTGGTTAAAATTTAATCCAAGAACACATTATTACATGTCAGGTTTCTTTTTTAGTTTTCTAGTTTTAGTAGTTACATGTACATGTATCGCACGTGAGCAATTGCCAAAAACACAGCACAATACAAAAACACATAACAAATACAAAACACAAATGAATAAAACTGAGGTCACCGCCTTGGGAACTGTTAATAACATCGCAATTAACAGTAACACGTGTTTGTAAAGGAAGTGACTTCAGCGCCCTACCAGTGGCTTGTTACAGAGAAAAGTTATGATGGACAGACAGACCAAACAACAAATGCAAACCAATATGCCGCATTTTCTTTGAAGGGGCAGGGGGTAGGGCATATTTCTGTACATTATTATGAGTTCAGATAATCATATTAATTGTATGTATTAATGATGGATAGTTATGATGAAGGAAAACAAAGAGAATGAATTCAATTATGTACATATTTATTACAGGTAGATCTTTAGAACACAATAAAGGACTACATTATAACCCATTGATATTGTCTAATTATGGTGAACATTTCCGCTAAATAATTTCAAAATCTATATAGAAATGACAGCGTTATTGACTGGACACGAAATACAGGTCCCATTATTTACATTTTACCTCTAAGTGTGACCTTGACCTTGGAAGTACGGACCTGGGTCTTGCGCGCGACAAATCGTCTCTTGATGGTGAGCATTTATGCTAAGTAATTTCAAAATCCACCTAAAATGAGTTATAGAGCGTACAAAGAATGAGACGGAAGGTCCCGAAAGGATGGACCAAATGACGGACGGACGGAAGGACACGCGCAAACCTACAGTCCCCAACCAGTTTTACAGGCAGGGGACTAATAAAAAAGATAACTTATTCAATTTAATACTCAATGCCTAGATCTTATCCAATGTAGCAGAATTGCGAGAATTGTTATTCTTCTACCGTTACCTGCACCAGTTTACCAACCCACTTTTTTTTCTTGGCAAAAACACATCACCAGTGACCAGATACATGTTCATGTCAGGGCTTTGTTTAGTTTAAATGCATACATTTTGTATAATATATAAAAATGATAAGTTGTTAAATGAAATAAGTGATTACAGTACATTGGTTCACACTCACATTCATGAAATACGTTCTTGTATATTAAAAATATTTAATCGGACATAATATTTGTGTGTTTTTTTCTGTAATTTTTCTAGACTTTTGACGTTTTTGTCAGCCCTAGTATGTAGATTTAAAATGCTGTATGTATATTATTTATTTTTGTTGCAAATAGTAGGAGGATATGGGTCGTTTTATATGGATTGGCTGGACTAAAAGAGCTAGAATTGATTTTAAGAAACACGAAAGAAAAAGGCACTTTTCAACGAGACCAGCTTTTTATTTAATAGTATTTCGTCATTACACGTTGACTGTCCAGTTGGCGCTTTTGATTGACTCATCTAGGGTTCGATTACCGCCCGCAGGGATTTTGGTTTGGCGGACAGCATAGCTTACAGGTCCATGGGATTTATCTTGATACTCCCGATATTCCCACACGAATCACACATAAATTATATATTCAGTAACTGTAAATATCTGCATATTTCAGCCGTATTTCAAGATGTATGCCAAATTTCAAAATGCTGGTAATATATATTAATGTGTTGTCCTCAAACGGCATGTGTCCTCAGTTTCAAAGTATGTTTGAGTTTGTGCGTGCGCGAGCGTACGCGCGCATTGTGTGTTCGAGTGTACATTTAGGTTTTCATTAGTATATAACTTACATACAAACACGTATTATAGCCATCGTTACACAAATATGTGGCACCTGGGTAGTACAATTTATCCAGGTATCCACCAAAGTGTACTCGCCCCGCGGGTACGCGTCCAGACCCTAATTCTAGCACAATCAGTTCTGGGTAACAAAGATTCCTAGACAATACCGTCAATGAAGTTGTAATAGTAAAAGTAGTAACAGCAACAGAAGCAACAGAAGAAGAAGTAGCAGTAAATGTAGTAGTAGTAGTAGTAGTAGTAGTAGTAGTAGTAGTAGTAGTACTAGTAATAGTAGTAGTAGTAGTAGTAGAGGTAAAAGTAGTAAGATTATCATTATCATCATGATCATCAGCGTAATAGGTATAAGCAGTGCAGAAGGGATGAGCAGCATTAGTTGAAGTATCAGTGGTAGAAAGCAGGATTAGTTGAAGTATCAGTGGTAGAAGAGACAGTAAAAGAGCTGTTTTAATCTTAGCAGTAGCATGAGCATCGGTATAGTATTCGTAGTAGCAACTGATATTTGAATATTCAGTAGTTAATGTATAGGCAGCATGTACTTGTGTCGAAATCGCGAATTTGTTATGTGTCTCTTACTGGTGACTACAGCCAAGTGAGATGCTTTTGATAGTCGATTTTTTCCACACTGTATAAATAGATCCAGTGTGTGTTTCGGGACTGCAAAATATCATGCAGGGCCCTGTGATTTTATGGTCGGGTACTACAGTGGCGTCACTTTGAAGTCATTGCTTCACAGGTTACTACCGCCATATTGGTTTGTTGTTAATTTAATATACCGTACTAGTTAATTATTATCGCCTTGGGCGGTACGACGTTTAATGTAAAGGCATTAGATAAATTAAGTTATTTTTCATAATGATACGTCGATGTTGGCCGTGCTGGCACAATATTTATTAACCAGACATAGTGTGATGACGAGCATCGTTAGGGTAGGCAACCACTGCTTTGACATACGGCATTTTGGTAAAGGGAAGAATTGGTTCCATACAAAAAAGGACTGTGTGTAAGACCGGAAGAATAGCACCTACTTAAATAACGTCGTTTCGGACAAAGAACTTGACATACATGAACTAAATAACGTAGTGTCTTGTGCTGTTAAAACGACCATGCTAACATAGTGGGATATCTAAGTGTACAGAATTTAATCCACTCAATTGCATGAACTGATAAAACATGATTACCACCATTGTGTACACAGACAGTTTAAATTGTGACATTAATTTAAGAACTAGCATATGCAACGATGCATATAATGTACGTTCCATCTAGATATTTCGGTGCCCTTTGGAAACATACTAACTTCAGGGAAATCTGCACGGCGTTTACTGCGAGAAAATTAATTGTAAACATAAAAAACATCCGCCCGTGAAACAAAGCAAAAACTGAGACTTGACGTGCTATCGGCGGAACCACCCTAATTCCCGACGTACTGTTGTATGGATAGGGAGTGGGGCTTATAAACCGTATCGAAAAGAATAGGGTATTCTTGTCATATAGGAGCAAAGGCTCATTTTAAATGGATGAACAAGAGGCCGCATTAAAAGAAACTATGTCTAAAATCACACAGACGCATACACATTTATACACATGCATACATATACGCAATATCAACAGTAAGTAGACAACCAGCTCTTGTAATAAATATGCATAGAAACCAACATAGGGACACATGTGGGTCTTCATATTAGCAGTGGCTTGAAAATATTTGAGTATACAGCCTTTGTGGCTCTTGTGGCTGTACCCAGGAGAGGAATAAAAGAGGGCGAATAGTACGGATAATTGGTGGGTAATAAGTACGGAAATGCTGCACATACTTATATATCGACACTCATTAGCAAATAATACCCAAGTAGATATGTGAATATGAGATAATAACAATTAGGTTAAACATAATACTATATGAACTGTAATACTAAGAAAGGGGAGTCAACAATTATTCGATTACACCAATAAATAGTACATGACTATTCGACTAGTAAAACTATAAATAAAAACATAAACTTATCTAAATAATGAATCATTCAGTTATTTTTCAATGCCAATTTGTGTTTTTGATGACTGTTTACTATTTTGGCACGTCAGTTGCTTGCTTAGTACTGTAAACCCTCGATTTAAATTCGTCATTTGCGATTTCTTTTGATGATGGAAATTATAAAATGATTACCAAGACGACGCAGTTCATAGTGATATTGATACTTATAATATTACTTGTGCTGTTGTTGCTGTTGCTGCTAGTGACGATCATGATGCTGGTGATTATGATATGAACATATAACATGACAAAAAGACGGATTATTCCAAAGTATTCGCAATCTCAATTCGAATCATTAAATGATGTTTTAGTATTCGTTGCCATCTGTCCTGTTCTTATATTACCGAACGTCTTTGAAATCCTTTGTGGGGTAAAACGCTACCTCCTTAACGACTCTATATACAGTAGTTCCAACACACTGCAAGTTACCGTTTTTAAATTAAAGACAGGCTATTACTAAGGTTGGTCGAAGGTTGCATTGCAGGTAATAGTTACTCATTTCCTTGTCAATAAATCTGTACCTGTCGATCCACTGATAATTTCACTCTGGCAACCATTTATTTAGAGACATAAGGCAATTATGATTTAATACATAGATGATGATTTTAGAATCTTTCATACAGCAAGCAATGCTTTAGCTGCTAATTATACTTTTGCATATGTCTCAGTATTCAATACACTTATATTTACACTTCACATAATATATACATGTTACCTGTGTATACATTATTAGCTATTTAATTTTTAATCAGCTCATAAGTAAATAATTGTCGATCACACATTGAGATACCTTCTGAGTGTATCGTTTAAGTGAAAAGCTTGAAAATATGTAACATATGAATATATACAAGCTCCAAAATGAATTCCACAATTAACACAGAATTTAAAGAAAATTCAAAGATAAAATAAGAGCATTGCTATGCTATGCGTTTTCGGTACATATTGCAGGTACACAGAAATATACAGTTCTAATGCATGGGGTTTCATATTGCATTGTTGTATACAGGCCAAATATTATATTGTCAATGTCGTTGTGTTTATTTCTAAAATCAGCACATTTGTAACCTGCCACTGTGGAACTGTCAAGGTATCCATGTCAACAACATAGGCTCTTAGTGTGTATAAGTAGCTAAGCATAACACCATAATGCTGAAAATGACAGCATTCGAGCAACGCCTTCAATAAAGTAAGCTATAATGACAGTATAACGGTGTCCGAATGCTGGGGAATTTTACGTGAACAAAACATTTTGCTCAGCACATTAAAAAATACCAAGACTGCAAACACCGATAACACAAACATATTTATTTTTCTAACTGTATTCGTTCATATTTATTCGCTCAATAAATTCTGAATTCTTGTTATTACCAGTATTTCGCTTCGGAACACTATAAGGTGTAAGTCGCATTTGATTTTTGTTTAAGTTAACAAACAACTTCGAACTTCCAAAAAGTGAGTGTAAATGGACAATCGCCAGTTCATGACTATTTAACGATAAAAAGTTTGAAAGTAACTTCGTTAAAGCATATTACATAACACATTGGAGGACTGTTTTGTTTATACAAACAATAACTGAATATGTATATACAAATAAACAGGGGTTGCTTTGAGAATAAAACAGTGTGATACTTCGTGGCGTTACAGCTTTACATGATATTGAATATTACACGTCCGTGAAAAATCCGCGTACATAACATTCGCTCAATGCGGGATTCGTCGCTGAAAGATAAATGTAAACGTCTCTGCGTTTTTCCTTTGGGGTAATTTGATTCATTTCGAACACGGCACGTGTCGCCAATTATTGTTTCCCACACTTTACCATGGACTGTCATTTTCCTAGACAAGCTACAAGGTCCGATAATTCATATAAATATTTTATAAAAACGGTTAAAGTTTGTGTTTTATAATTTATTTTTTTTGTTTTTATCATAAACTCTAAATATTCAAATAATAATAATTTTAAAACGTATTGTTCCTACTATAATGTGTTCCATTCCTTTAAACTAAATATATTATTGGACAGTTTATGTCTATCGATCGTTTTAAAGTTTACAAAATAATATGGACGTTACAAAATCTAATGATTCATACCTTCATTCTTTTTAAATGTGATTCTAGTATCAGTAGTCTGATTTGAACATATCTTATAACTGACACTTTCCTGTATATTGTTACACTGACTACAACACACTCATATCTAGCACCAAGTTTTGTGGATCATATGCAATAGATCCACCCGATACATTAAATAATATAATTTGCCACTGTTATGTTTTAATTGGACTGACAACAAAGCCATTTAGATAAAGACTAACATATAATTGAAGATTTGAACTAAATCGTAGTAAATATAAAATACAAAAAAACCTGCCTTGTAACCATGCATGTTTCTTTTTTTTTTCCTAACACATGTTGTGTTTGCAATATGTTTAAACTAATTAAAACGTACGGTTTACTTTCATTAAATGTACTTTGTTGTACAAAATATGCTCATCAATATTATTACTAATTTATTTTGGACGATATGAGAATATAATTGTTTTGTAAAACCTGACATTACCTAATCGGACAGCATCATGAAATTTATCTGAAGGGTATTTTAATGTTCAATGAAAATAATTTGAGGAGCAAGTATAATCTTTTTAGAAATGTTTAAAACTATTCCAAAATTATTTTAAAAAACGAATACAGAAATATAGGACTTGTGTTCTATATACAGTTCTCAAATAGCACATATATATACTGCAAAAGGTATATTTAGGGTTATTTTATGCCAGGATATGTCAGTTTATATATATTACTTCGTCGTTTGAAGTCAGTAAGATAATAGTTGGAGCGATAAAACAGACATACCAATATACAATTAATGGTCCCTATAGAGAAATAGTCAGCTTGTCTAATTTTCGACTGCGTAGTCACGTGACCTGTGGGCGGTTTATCGTCTCCAAAGCGACATCTCAATTGCAAAATTACTTAAAGTTCACAGTCAGCAATTCTTCATAAGGTTTGTGAGGATTTTGTTTAGCTGTTCAAATGTATATCGCAGGCTCTACGCAAAACGGTCGTAACTGACATTTTCTTTTTACAAAAATGACTTTGTTGCATATTTTGTATTGATACTCTACCTTTAGCTATAAGAAAAACATTAATTGGCATAAGGTCATATCTGAAAATGTAATATTGTTTAGCTCAAAACGGCCGTATCTGCAGTTACAACTGTTTTGCACACAAATAAAAACATAAACAACATATAACAAGGTTTATATTGTATATCAGAAATTATATAACATCACACGTTACATAAATATATAACAAGGTTTGTATTGTATATCAGAAATTATATAACATCACACGTTACATCATTTTATGGTTGTTTAATACTGATCACAAAGTGGTATATAGTTGTTTAAAAGAAAAATACTAATGTACAGGGTAATTAATTATAATCTTATATAATGTCTAGATATAAAAAGACATTACACATAAAATCAACCTTTTATGTTTCTTGTCTTACATTACTTGGCGATTCATGAAATTTAGGCATGTTTGTTACCGGTAAATTTGGATAAAAAAAATTATTATTGTATGCATGTTTCCTTTAAAGTTTCTTTAAAACAGTTTTCTTGTGTGGTTTTCACTGTCCTGTAAAAGTGTGTCCATGCATGAATGAACACAGTCCTATTTTATTGTAAAAAAATGTGTCAGTGCATATATAATTCTGTATGGTATAACTGATACAACTATAATTTTAATATTAGTGATTTGGTCAGTATTTTGCAACGTGTTTTTGTCTAAGCTGTACATATTAATTTAAACAGAAATATTTGATAAAATATCATTATTTTGTGTGTGACCGTACGGATATTTTAAAACTGTATGATTGTTATACAAAAAAATCGGACATCGAAGAAAATGTTAACAACGGTAAAATAACATTGGGACGCTAACTTGATAACACACCCCAAATATAATACATACTATGTTTACAAACTTTATCTGAAATCAAAAATAAAACAATAAAAAATACACATTATTTATTTTGAAATGTTTTTTTTTCATGGTAAAATATTACTTTCGTTAAATATGTTTTAGGTAATACAATAATAATGATAGCAAACACAACTGTTGTTCAGTGTTTAACTTTACACAAAGATGTGTTTAAAATGCATAACTTTATTTGACATCGAGCTACCTCGCTATGTAATGTAACAGATTCCTCTCAAAGTGCCATCAAGTACTATCCCCACAACATAACAGTGCTGACATTTTAGTGATTAAAATGGTTTAAATGTTAATGCTAAGTGTGTAGATGTTAGTAATGAGAAGTGTGTAGGTGTTATTGGTGAAAAGTGTGTAGGTGTTAGTGATGAGAAGTGTGTAGGTGTTAGTGATGAGAAGTGTGTAGATGTGAGAAGTGTGTAGATGTTAGTGATGATAAGTGTGTAGATGTTGGTGATAATGATATGTTCTGTAGATGTTGGTTATGATAATGATTAAGTGTTGGTGATGATAAGTGTGTAGAATTCAGTGATGATAATGGTTAAATGCTGGTAATGAGATTTATTGCTGATGATATGCGTGCGTGTAGATGTTGTAAAAATGTTGGTGAATATAAGACTGTGTTTAGCTGTTGGTGATAATTCGAATGTGTGTCGATTTTGTTGCAAAAAACGAACGAAATTGTTGGCGAATATTATGGTGTATATGTAGATGGTAAGACGTGTGTAGATGTTGGTGATGACAAGTGTGTATATGTTGGTGATAAAATGCTGTTTAGCTGATCAAAATAAGAAAGAAAAAATGTTAGTGATGAGAAGTCTGTTTATTGTAATATCGATGATGTTGCTGATGATAAAGATGTAGTCTAAGATGTTGATAATGATAAGGCTGTAAAGATTGGTGGCGAGAAGTATGTTGCTGACGATGATAAAATCATGATGATGTAGGTTTGTGTGACAATAATCATTGATGAGTCAGTTTTATTGTGGTAATGCTATAGATAATAACTACTGTAACTCAAATAACCTTGATTAACCATTTAGTACATGCCTAGTGTACCAACAACAGATTATACACAATTAAGGAAACTTGTTTCTATTCCCAAAGATAAAAATATTAATATAAAACATGAGCTAGAAAGCACTATGAAAGTCACAAATGCTCATCGGGAGACGTTCATATACCATGTTTTCCCCCACCAAATTCAATAAAAACATTTATAGATTATATTTTCAATATATTCTAGAAATAAATAATAATAATATCTTCAAAGATTTTGCTATATGAAGAAAACAAATCTAAATCATTTTTCAGATACGACCCTATTGCGCCAAAAATAATTACAATATTGAGCAAAACTGTCGTAATTGGATAGTTTTCAAATATCTCAGTAAACAATCATAAGACAAAATATAAACTGATGTTTACCTCAAATTTATACGAAAAACATATTTCATGCAAAAGTTCACATCAGTATTGATACAAACAAAAGTCAGTTACGACCGTTGTGCGCTAATCCCGCTATATATGTATGCTTAAAAAGGTATCATGTATTCAGAAAATATTGATTTAATCCTGACACATAGCAAGCGAACTATGCAAGCCATACATTTCGACATAATGCTGTAGATCAATTACAACAGACAATACAGTTTCAAAATGGAACGATTTCATTATTGTGTATGAGCCTCATATACTGACAATGCAATAATTATATTTATGAACACATAATAATATAATCAAAACGGTGAGTCATTTTACTTAGAAATAATTTTGACTTAATAATTTTAACAATACTTGTTGATTTCATTAAAGAGTTATACTTTGTCTTGTCACCAAGTGCGTACACAGGAACTTGCAGTAACTGTAGTACTGCTGACATATACATTGCAAAATAAGATATTACATTTCCAAACGATAGGTTTACTATCGTATCCTGTTAATGAATAGAAGTCTCGTTAATGAACATTTCATTTGGGAAATTACAGTTGAAATTGCAAACTGCAATTGGGTAGGGATCAAGATTTCATTCACATGAATTTCGACAAAATTAAAAACCAAGTTATAATAGCAACATGACAGTGACAATTTAGCTGATCGAACAACCGTTAATGAGACTGTTAGCTTGTGGTTATCCACATATATATTAAATAACTTGGTACTGTTACACACTAAATTACGTCGTATTTATTACCATATTCGTGCATCTCACCACGCTAGCAAAATGAAGCAGGCGATAGGAACGTTTTACTTAAAATTAAAATTAAAATGAGATACTTTTGCAATATAACCAATGTATACGGGTTAAAGATTACGCTTACAACGACAATCTTATCACGCAAGCAACACACGCCCGTAAGTTAGTTGAGTTTACTGACTGATTACCATTATCCAAATGTAAGAACACTCACATAATTACGTATATACTTATAAATATATTTCAAGTTGAAACGTGCAATTATCCCTACCAAACAGGCGATGGTGACTTAATTAAACAGGTAATCAAGACCAGAACCTCAATCATGCCATGATGGGCGGACATATTTAAACAAGATTACATATTCTTTGTTCCATAACTGGAACATATATAACATGCACGTCCATATGACATAGAGCAAACTGCACAATGCACATTTATGTAATATAATTAGTATTTATTATATATTTCTGAACCGTATTATCACTACACATCGAAATAATGCTGGTAATATGCCACACAACACAAAATCTGTTTGTTGTATTACGAAAATGTTTAATGGATAACTGTATACAATTCGGTAAACGTATACAATGAAAGGGTGAGTATTTGTTAATTAGAACATGCTGTTCGTTATTGCAACGAAATCGTCATCCCTGTCATTGTGCCCTTCATCAACAATGGAAACGCTGACGTGTTACAACATGACATTTCACGACCCCACGTTGCCCGACACACCAGGGAGGTGATGGCAGCTGTGAACGTCATTGTGCTTGATTGGCCCGATCTAGCACCTATTGACCACGTATGGGATCATCTTGGACGCAAAATACGCGAACTGTTGTTTTCAATAACGTTGTTGCCTTGGCGCGTGCTTTGCATGAGAAATGGGATCGTGTTCCTCTACGCCTCATCAGGAGACGTGTTGTGTATATTGCTCGAAATAAAATTCGGAATAAGACATGCAATTGCTTTCTATTTTATCCAGAACAAAAATCACCATTATGACCTCTGACAGTATTACTGACTAAACTTTTTTGTATCAGTATATGCTTTATGTGTTTATGTGTCCCAAACCTAAAATGCAATTGTCTATAGAAACACTTTGGTAATGTTGTTACTATCGCAGGTCAGACAATATATAATTGCAATACATGAAAACCATCTAATTATACGCAGAACAAACTTTCGACTATTCCGAATGACCAACATGTACAAAAGAAGTGTGTTTAGCCCTGTAAAAAATTACAGACATAATTTGAGAAATATGAGTAGACATAATAGTAAGTATACGTGTAGGCAATATTGTATGTATTTACCAAATGACTGCCTGTACATGCAGATTTAAATACTGATACTTTTGGTAGTTTTTCGCAAGAAGGTCCTTTAATATTGCATACACTTCTGTGATAAGTAAAATAAATAAATAAAATTCCTTTGGAATTTCGAATACTATGCAAATGAAAAAATCCCCCAAAAGTTCCGCTTTATGGTTGAAGATATTTGCAATCCCGACATGTAATATGTAATATGTTATCTATCACATTGGATTGTTAAGGGAAGTGAAACCGAAACCTAATCTCGTCGATCTTACTTTAATCACAATTAGAACGTCATGAATAACTACTATGTCTAGCATATCTACCAATTCGACAATATTTATGGAAGGGGTGTATGTTGAAGATAATAACATTTTTTTCGTAAGATAGTGTTTAAAATATTTGTGACAATACTGAACCGTTTCTCGGTGATAGCTTACGTGCACCGATCACATCTTAATTTTAGGATATATACTAATTAATGTAAATAAAAACACTTTTTTTTGTTCAACGAAAAGTTATCTCTATTCTCTGTTATCAAGCACCTTTATTGATTCTGCATGCACTTAAAAAGAACCTACGCTATATATACACCACCCGTTTCCACAAAAACATACACTCGTAATTCTGTCGAACCAACATAACTTGAAATTCTTATAAATAAGATATGGAAAAATCACCAATTACGAGGTCCTAAAACTTGCTGACATTTGAAGCATGTACACCCTACCGCGGCTTCGCTGGTTCGGTCACATTTACAAAATGCAAGATGTCTGGATCCCGAAGAACCTGATCTACGGAGAAGTTGCATCGGGCAAGAAAGCACACGCTGTCCACAGATTCGTTGCAAGTATGTATGAAGGAAAAACATGAAGGCTCTAGACTGGACACTAACCGATAGGAAGACCGCGGGCCAAGACAAGCCTCACTAGAGACAGGCATTAACCCGCGGTCTTCGCAGAGGAGAGGAGAAGCTACGCCTGGCTTCTTCTGAAGAACAAACAAACCAAGCGCAAAAACCAAGCGTCCTCAGCATCTCTATTCAATCACGCAAGAGGCTCTGCTATAGCACAAGATAGTACTTGTCAAAGCACATAACCATGATCACTGGTTTTCGTTTTACTTATAGCACACGATTCCTTACTTTTGCTCTGTGTATTAATGAATGTATTATTGATAGCTGCTTTTACTCTGGCGGCAAAACACCTACTGTTGTGATGCATTAGCGAATCATCCGTGATTAAATTTGAGACAATCAAACCTTTGCATGATAAACAATTTGAAGCATTATAGCTTTACAATGGTGACATGTTTGTAGGAATTCCCCATAAACTTCATCAACGTGTTTCAATTAAAGCTTTTATCGTCCTTTTCATCGATATGAGATTACCTTCGAGATGATGAGTATGGTTGAAATTAAACATTTGATATTTTAGTCAACCCTTTAAATTGTGTTTACCCCTTACAAGATGTACGGGGTAAGCTAAATACGTTGTTTCAGGGCCCAGCCAGCTCAGTTGGTACAGCGCTTAACTGTCAATCCGGGGATCTTGAGTATGAACCCCAGCCAGGACACATAACTTGTGTAGTGATTGGGCATGAAATTATTTGTACGGCCATTTTACCCCTACCTCATATTCAGGTTACAATATACTAATTCCAATCCTTATGTAATTTAATGTAATAGCGATAACTTTAACCAAACATAAATGCAACATTTTGCACATAGGGACCTCTCATAACCATAACTTTTCATAATAGCATTATAAGCTGAATTGATTTAAGCAGCAATAAAAATGGTATGTCATGTATTATGTAAGAAAGAACTCGACACTAAACAAAGTTGACTGTCTTATTATCATCTTTTAAGCGGCTACTTTCGAGTTGAATGTAACCCGCTTCAGCGCAAGTGTCATACTGTAGTCTCCAATCTTAAAACATATCAGTGATTAATTTGTGCATACCAATGCTTTCCCTACCAACATCTCCAACAATGAATATCAAAGCATATGTCTAAACCTAAAAACATGTCTTCGAGTTAAACTCGTTGATTTATTTAGAGAGTATAGCCTACATGACTTATTTATTTAGTGTATTGTGACCTTCAAGTAGGGCAGTTTTCAGTTATAGCTACTGACCGCCGTGATATGACTGATATACTGTTAAAAACAGCGAAACATCTAAACAAACAAACACATATTTCGTTTGCGAGTAAAATAAAGATGTAAAGATGTAAAGTTAACGTATGCATGCAGGGCGCTTTTCAATCGGTCAGCTTGTGATTGAGCTATTTCGTTGTCATATGGTCAGCGTTTTATAACTACCATTGCAAGAAAAGTAAACGACATGCGTTTGTATCAAGTAAGGCTGTTGTTAATAAATATAATTGAATAGTGGACATTTTAGACATTTCCGTTTTATGACGTTACAACAATAACTATAATGCATACCAAATTGTAAACTCAAGATAAAATCATCGCACAACGGGTAATCGCAAGATTAATGTGAACGGTCCACATACAAGGTAAACACCACCAACATATGTATGAACTGAATCCAACTGCGCAATAAACACTTTGAGAAAGGAATGCGAAACTATCGTCATTGTCAACACAACAGATAATAAAATAAACGAGTGGTGTCGAATGTTACAATTATATCAGACTGACGTATTGCAATTATATCTATACTATACAATTGTATCAGTTGATGAATTTCATTTTTGATGTGAACCGTCGCGACCACAAACACCTAACATATGTTCTGGCGTGGGAAATATAGTCATAACATTGCTTTTATGTTGTCTTGATAGTGTCCATTTATTTAACTTTATGTGTGTTTTGATATTGATTTCGTCTGTGTGAGGTGTATCGCACCATGAAGCATATTTCTATCCATACAAATTTCATGTTAGTTTGTATGGGTGATTGTTAGTTAGCAACTTTACGCAAAATGTTATGATCTGATTTGCATGAAAGTATCTAAGAAAGGACTATGAAAATAATATTTGATTTTTGTGTTAATTTTGATCACAACTGGGTCCTTGATAGTTTTAAACGACTCTTTATTATTGGGAGATATGGCAAATTGACACATTATGTTGTATAATTAAAGAGTTGCACATGTGAGAATGTGCACTTGTGCTGCTTGGCGGAGGTCTGCGCTCTGCTAGTGCTTTTTAGCAATCTGTCATCGTTTACATCGCGATTTTGTGATATTTCCTGTTGTGTTCCTAAAATATTTAGGAAACAATACTTCGAAAAAAATTAAGTTAAAAAAGGTCACAACATTCATACGTGCGTCAGGTCTTACCAGACTGGCTTATTATTATATTGTTAAAACACTCGTTCCTCCTAAAAAGACTTTGTATTGCACATCATTTTGTTATTCATATTTGAAAACAACAACTCATGTCTGTCACGCACGTTTAAATGGGGCTTGAACACTTTATGGTAATATTTATAACCCGTTGGTTCCATGTCAAAATAGTGTGAATACAGGAATTGTATAGAATATTATCTTAACCGGACAATACGGGTGTTGAAATCATGAAATACAAGTCAATAATCAAAATGTACCTCCAGGAATATTAATTCAGGTTCTGATTGGTTCAAATGAACCGTGTTTCTTTTAAATCTTTGAAACACACATAAAACCGTTAAGATGACATACCTAAAACGTTTATTTGATAAATCTGTAAATGCATTGGTGTATTACTAAATACTTGTGCTGCTAAGTATTGATTGTAACATTTAAAAGAAAAGTTGATTACACATTTTTTTTCAAAAGAGGTACACGTACAGAAATCCGGGGTTACATGGAATATATAACTACTTTAATAGTGTTATAACCTTATTATTATAATGGTCTAAACATATCTTAGAATATTATACCATACATAAATATGTTTCTTCTTCGCGTATATAAAAGTCAACGGGCCGTTATTTAGGTTAATTTCAAAATACCACTTTAGCGGGCCGACATAATAGTTTCGTGCCCGGAGCACTATTTCGTGTGGGTGCCAACTCAGTTCTTGTTGTGTGTAACCGCAGTACTGAGTTGTACATTTCACATCGCAAATATGTTGCACGCTGTCAGAAAGTCGTTTGTCTTTGAAAACACATTGTATATTAAAGCACGAAATAAAGAAATGTGTAGTGCATTGTGTTGTGCTTGTGATATAATTTTATTGTAAAACTTCTATACTAACAAAGAGCTGACTTGGGGCAGCGCGCTCGACTATTCATGCCGCTTTATCAGAGTTATGGGCCTTGGTCAGTGACCTTATATAATGACCCTGAAGTCATGTAATAATTAAATATCCGTCGAATATATAGAGATATGAAGTTGTTGCACGCAAACTTTAAGTAAAAAAGGGGCATAATTCTGCTAAATTGCAGGTCAGAGTTATGGGCATTGGTCAGTGACCTAATATACTGACCACGGATACATGTGTGAAGTTTCAATTGATTATCTTAGTTGTTACAGAGGTATGACCTTGTTGCACGCAAACCTTCACCTGTTTTCCTAGTACAAAAAGGGACATAATTCTGCTAAATTGCAGGACAGAGTTATGTGCCTTGGTCAGTGACCTCACATAATGACCCGGAGAAATGTTTGAAGTTTCAAATGAATAGCTGTAGTAGTTACAGAGAAATGAACTTGTTGCACGCAAACCGTAACCAGAGCATTAAGCCGACGCCGACGAACGGGCGAGCAGAATAGCTCGGACTGTTCGGTGAAAAGTCGAGCTAAAATGTGCTGTTTAATATAAGAAATAGCACACACCACTTCGAACCTCCTCGCATTATAGTAGTCAGTGCTTTTTCTTTAATAGTTCATATATCAATCAATTCAACGTGTTGAATGCATAGCTAATCAACACGGTTCAATGAATAGTTGAACAATATGCCAGTTTAAAGTCCGGATCTTGTCAAGTCTATATAGAGAATCTTTGAAAAACTAAAATTTATTTAACAACATATTATCGATGTACTTATTGTTTTACTGAAACTGGTTTTTATTATATGGAATATCAATACAAGATACAATAAATATGCTTAACAAAAGTACCGTTTAACGCAGTAAATACACCAAATGAAGCAACTAAAATAACATATTTATATGCACGAAATTGTGACATTGTTCTTATTACGCTCATTGATATTGTTGATTCACAGTGAATTGAATTGCGAATGCTTAAGGTCTGTTATATACTGCAGTCTTACATCATCATCCGAATGACCGCAATCTCTAAATGTTGGCATCGTCTTCCTCGGGAAGGTTCCGATAATTGACAAACATTTAATTACACAAGGAAACTAAAATTATATCGATATAAATATTGCTTGATTTTGTCATAAACGCTATAAATATAACAGATTGATTAAGATATCTAATCATCGCATTCAAGTGTAGGCTCGTGAAAGTGCGTTAGTCAGAAAAAAAAGACACGGCGATACATGCCGAATGAATAGGAGTAAGGAATGAATGATCTGTTAATAGCCAGTCGGGTGCCTGAATTATTAGTTACATAAATATGTTGTATATCTCCTTCACAGTTAGTGCATACCCGACTGTACGCATTCCGGAACCTTTGCTACTGGTTCGCCAGGTTCCCGAAGATCCGCAGCTGAATATCAGGTCTGTCTTGAACCAAGGGGGCATGGTATAACCCTCAAGACAATACATCTTGCACACCTGGACATAGTCTGTCTTCCACCCATTGCATGCTGCAAGTCCGTGCTTTGGTACAGGAAGTTTGGGACATGGGTAAGCTAAACAAACGTGCATTATGACATAGGTGAGCAAAACCAAATGTACAAGACTGCTTTCAAATTATTGACATAAATACGCGAACACATTTCTGACAAATTATGCATGATAGCATTTCGTGGCTATAAATATACGCTGTATGTGTATCTTAAATGTGCACTCTGCTGATAAACCATTGGAAGGCTTTACTGCTGTATACTGAACGTGTATACGCCCCATGGAAACTCGTAGGAACTGATCGGATAGTTCTTCGTCACCACGACGTTAAGGCCTCTAGGATCGTGAAATGTAGGTTCGTCCCATCTCTGCACACTTGTCATGTTTGATACACGTATCTTACGATTTGCAGGGCATCCAGTGACAACAGGAGGTTGAATATCTACAACAGAAAAATATAGACACTTAGAACCACATAGTTTGAGTATAAATTCAATCGGACACGATCCATATTTTTTCTCAAAAGGTACTTGTGACAATAATCGACACTGAAAACTTACCGATTTCGCAGTTCGTCCCTGTCCAAAATTGTCCACATGAGCACGAATAACCTCCGTTGCGTTTAATACATACAGCGCCGTTTCGACATGGGAGGCTGCTGCAAGCGCCATCTATATAGAATAATTATATGTAAAATACAATTGGGCATTTTTCCAAGCGACATGGTGTCATTTTTATCACCCGAATGCTGTTAACGTCTCACCTTATAAAAGCTTACGTTATTAATGTGGGTAGATGTTCATATCCGTTCTGTCCTTTTTCACAGCAGAACCCTCATCGCCATATGTTATTCAAGTTAAAAAATGAATTTATGAACAAATAACACTAAATATTTACAATACATATGATCGCTTATATTGCTTACTTACACGCACAACTTGGCAAACGACCAGACCAAATACCCAATTCAGTACAAGTGCATACCGCTAGCGAAGGGAAATTTAACCTGTAGCCACTGTCGCATGTTTATTGAATACTATTTCCATATGTGTAGCGGGATCCTGTAAACCTTCCGTGGCTTATGGCACTTGGTGTTCCAGGGATATTGCTGAAGTAAAATACTTCGGGATTGTAAGCTCAATATCTATTCATTTATTAATTGGCATGCATCGGTAGTAAGTACACATGTGCCGTTATCGTTATAAAATGTTATGGTGTTGAACTGAAATCTATAATACGATCATTTCAACAAAGATATGTGTCTTTCATTTTTTATTTTCTTTTTTTATCAATAGCTTACTCTAAACGTAATGATTACATACCCTGACAACATGACCCTGTTGTCCCGCGTGGGCATGGACATAGTACTTGGTGATTTATATGTATAGTTTCGCCACTGAATATAAAGTCCCCGGGTGAGTGGCATCGTGAATTGCAAATTGTAAGCTCATTATCATGGTATAACTCCGAACATGCCGGCGCACTGAAGCATTCCGATCTGGAATGATGGTATAAGTTTCGTCTCCGTGTTTGAGTCCCCCCGGGGCCAAAACATGACGAGGTACATGACGTCCATGGCTGCCACTGTCCCCATGAGCAGTGGCAATTATTTGTGGTTTGGGAACCTTAAATAAAACATACACGTTAAATATGATATACTAAATAATATAACATATCGTTTGTATATAAGCAAACAATTAAATTAATAAGAAAAAAATAATTATACTAAATATACATTATTAAGAACGATGAATACAACTTCATAATTCTCTTCAACCAACGACAATGTAGACATAGTTACACGGTGATGATTATACAATATTACTAAAGTCTCACTCCTTAAAATCGCAGCCAACACCAATGGCCAATTTGTCACAGAACGTCACAGAACGCCGATGTCGATGCAGCAGCACATGACTAGTGAATTCACTTGCTATAATTGAAGAACAACGAAGATCAGTTTAAGTATTTGAGGTAAAGCAATGGCAAATTATGTAAATTTATTAGACTGGTCACACAAACAATAATTACCCGTAATCTGTTCGTATATATTATATTTTATACGTAATAGTGATACTAAATAATTAGTGTTTTTTTGCTTCAGTTGAGAGACATTTTGATAAGTAGATATTACATTAATAAAAACACGTGAATTGCGATATGGCGTTAGTACATTTTACCTGGGCCATATTTTACAAACCAATGCCCCCCCCCCCCCCCCCCACACACACACACACAGTGGTTTTTTGTCGTCCGTAACAAGACATTCCGCACCAGTTTCGTAATAATTGCATTGAACAACAGGAACAAATAACTCATTCGATGTGCAGCCCTGTTTGAAAAGATGCATAAACATTCACATGTACCTATAGTGAAGTATAGGCGACCATAATTAATGAATCATGGTCGAATGTAATCATGATGACAAGGAAAAACACATCACAGGAACGTTCAGGAACAGAAAATCGATAAACCTAGTATGTCTTATTTACATCTATACAATATAGGGTGTTTTCGGTTAAATTCTTATATATGTTCATAAATCCTGAATCTGCAAGTGTGAAAATCTGTATCTAAGATTGATAATCAGTATATATTTAGTATAAACTATATTGTATATTCAACGCACTAAATATAAAAGATGAAATGAAACCACATATGCATAAAAAATATAATAAATTCTAAACATCCTTTATTTCAGGCAATGGGATCCATTGCCAATACAGCCTTGTACACAGCACAAAAACACGTACCACACTAAGACCAATGGCGGACCTCAGGTTAGACGTTGATTTCATGTTTGTACAGATAAAGATGCATCGAAGCCTAATTTGGAAACAAACACAAGCACCAGGCAATTGTTTATCAGCACGATAATGTGAATGCTCACAAATCATATGTGTTTGAGTTTGTTTGTTTGTTTTTTGCAACAAGAGAAGACACGCAAACCTTAACATATCTAGCATATTGTACGACTATGTAATATAATAGTTAAAACTGTGTCCCTAGTATTCACATAATTAACAAACAAACAACATACACATTTTTTGTACTGCTGATGAAATTCAACTCATCGATTTAAGGGCAGCTGATGACGTTTTATTAAAAATGTGTCTTTTACTTTCCTACTCATTATACAACAAGAAAGTACAGTTTAAATTGCATTTAATATTGACCGTAAGTATGTGTAGTAAATGTAAATAAATATGTACACATTTTTTCCTCTGCATTTTAATTAAACCTATTGATAATGCGAAATTAACGGATATTTTGAGTCACCAATGCGGTTTTATATTCTGCCGTTACATTATGTGCCAGTATAACCAAACAGATTACTTGTTTGGTGAAAACAGCAATGTGAGACATTGTACAATGGATACTTAATATACTATTAAACCGGTCGACATGCAAAACATTTAAAGCGAGCAGTTGCAGTACATCCCATTATTGATAACACCAACCAATGGGACATCGTGCTCGATATCTGGTTTATATATTTAGTCGCATGTATTTAACAAGGCTTTATTCATTCGCCAGCCTTCAGTCATCGTGTGTGTCACTGCATCGCGGTTGACTAGCGCTCTCCTAACTGAGCGAGCTGGTCGGTACTACTAGCGCTCTACGTACTGAGCTAGCGGGCGGTACTCACCGAATTAAATATTAGAAATTGTCTGCTCGGGCATATGGTTTTCAACCGCAGCTCCGAGGATAAATAAACTTACTGGTCGGTCGACAAGGCTTTAATGTGCCACATTTACGGGCAAACACAATGAAGGTACACATAGATGTATGATTTGCAATAATTATTTATATTTCGGTGTATTGAGAAACTTGTTCTCGTTTATGACGTGTCGTTTATGCATTATATTGATTAACATGTTTTAATTCAACTGTGTTTAAACTTAACTGATTTTCAAATGACAAACACAATACGTGATTTTTATATTTCTAGGCATTTTGGATCGTAGGCATCTTTGTCGCTCTTGTTTTGTTATCGAGCGGAATTAGTCAAAATAATGTCGGGACAATTAGGTTTCAAGAGGTAAGCAAAGTATTGCACCGTTTTATAACGATAATAAGCACACTGTCTGCGTGGTAACTAAGTAACACATGTGTTACCAACAATATTTCATATAGGGTAGATTTCCAACGCCATTACTTCAATTATTCCCTTGAATCGATAATATTGTGCAGTAATTGTATATACAATAAGTAGCAATCCAAGTATTAAAATGTGATGGCTTTCAGAAAATATTGTCGAAGATAGTTGATGGATGTCCTGTGAGGCAAGACTTTGACCCGATTCAATGCACTGGTAACAGTACAGAGAACGTCAAATCAGCACGGACGATACCAGATGAAGTGACATGCTACCTTCAAGGCCTAAACATTGAACTGTCTGTCACGTGCCATAAATATCACGGTAAATAGTGTCACAACTTATCTAATATATGTAACATTTAAACCACAATTTTGCAACTAGAGAAAACACGACCATACAGCAATATTTGCTGTATATATCGACACCAGATAACTTCCTGCTGTTAGTTAGTCCGCCCACCGGTTTTTCCAAAAGCTCCTTAGGAAAATCTAAGTCATATTTAAGTGAAAATTTCTAATAAATTTTCCACGTGAAAATCAACTTTTATCTTTGAAATATGATAAAATAAAAAGCATGTGTTGATCCTTTACTAACTTAAACCCGGATAAAACTAAATAAACTTTATGTGCACTAGCTAAATACGTTTTAAACGCATAGCTTCATTGTTAGAAGTTTAAGCCAGTTTACAGTTTCTACAATGACTTTAAATATGGAAATGGGACTGTTTTAAATTTAAGAAAAACAAAAACACGATGCAATAAAAAGATTCTAATCTACCACAAATCTTAACGTGTTGTTTTAGTTATTTGCCACTCTTTTTACTAAAATGAATACGCAAAACCGGATAAATATTATAATGGGCATTAATTTACAATTAAATTCAAATCTGATGTTGCTTGCATTTAATCTGCACATTCTGTCTCTCACTACAACTCTTTACTGAAAATACAATTTAAATAATCATGTAAATATATTAAACTATTAAATAGGTAAGGTATGTTTATTGCTTTAACAGTATGTTTATTATAAAATTGTATATTTGTTTCATTTTTAATCGTATTTTCCCCTCAAACTGGACAGTTTTTTCTCCCCAAAATATCTGAGAAACTATAAATTATAATTATTTGACGATACCGTTTCAATAAAAATTCGAAGCGTGTGCGAACAAAACCGATCATAGTTTATTCTTTAAGTCTGAAAAACTTATATAATGGGTTTATTAATGTTAGGTCGGTTGGTCCGATGTATATATTTCCCTGATTCAATGAACACAAAATCATTTGTCTTATCCGATTACAGATATTATAAAGCAAGTACATATTTAACATTTAATGTTGCTGTACTTAAATAATTGGAAAACATAACGTTGACATCATCCAGATATACTTGTTGTTTGTCAAATCAATGAATAAAAAAATATTTAACACAATTTATCTTTCACATATTCTAAATTTTTTTCTTATGAACACTATTAGTTGTTTTTATAACAAGTACACACATTTGTTATCTTGCATCCAGTATGTCGCTGCGTCACCAAACATATGTGCATCTTGTGTATTACTATCATGGGTCGTGAGATAACACCAGTAGGCTCCGCGGGTGTCTCATCAGATAAGCCGCGGAAGATGCCGTAACACTTGAACCATTTGTAAGATTCGGCAAAGTTTTAATGCATTTTCAAAATTTAACGTTTAAAAGGACCAACATAATCTTAGTTAATTTTATAAACATTACATAGATACAAAGCTAAGATTGTAGATATTCGATTTGTTAGAACCTAAGCAATACATGTATCAGTAACGGTACACATCAAGAAAGAATAACACAACCCACCAAAAAATGTCTTCATTTTGTTCTTTGTTTATATTGACAGAGGGTGAGTGTATTTAACTTAAAAAAAAAGACCAAAATATTTTTTAAATATTAATTTAAAAATCACATCCTTAGATTGGTAAAACATCATATTTTCCAAAACCGTCGGAACCTAAGCGATATCTGTTTGTATTCAAAATATATTTAACATGTTCTTTTCCTCTCCATGTATTTGTCCTATACCCAGAACAATTGATTCGACAAACTGGACCGGAATAAAAGTAGGGTATGCACGAATTTTGCGTATCCGCATATCGTCATTAGTATACTTCAGTTATTCGTTGATCCCGCGCTTTCGTCCATAACCGTATATTATTAAACTATGCCATATATTTGCAGATACAACAACAGAACCGGTAGGAAGTGATTTAAAAGTGAGACACAAACGTTTCTTTTGGTTCTTTGCGGGAGCGGTAGGAGCATGTGTCTTATTGTGTGGTAACGTTCATAGTGCGATTCGTTGCCTCTTCATAATTTACGTTTTCTCTTTATTGACATTAAAATGTAGATGCTGCGATAATACAATACATGTGTTAATATTTATTAACATTTTGATAACGATATGCATCTTAACGCCTTGGAACTGATCTATGCCATCTTTCGGAAATGCCAAAATGTATGTGCAAAACACAATCGCTGTCATTAACTGAAAGGACTGTTTCCCACAAATGTGTTTGCCTTGCCTAAACGTAACACATTACAACATGTTATTAACTAGATAGTGTGGTGTTCATTGCACATTTGATAAGGAAGTGTTTATACTTATACCAAAAGGTGGAGGCGGAGACAATGACCCGCCCCCTAATTATCCGCCAGTTATGAGGACACCTGCAGTGTTGAATCAAAGCTCTCCTATTGTTGCTGCAAGTAGAGAAACATCTGCCGTAGTTTTCTTGACGGAACCAACTATTTACGACAACGAGGAAGGCAGATTCTTACCGTAAGTACTAAAGCCGCATGTATACACTATATATTTTTGAATCCATTACACATAGTCGGCAGGTATGGTGCGTATACAGGAATGTTATATGGACTATAAACAAACACATTTCACGAAATCTAATTGAATAATGCATGTTAACTGCTAACTATACATTGTATAGCTGATCATATATTTCGGGATTATATACCTCGCTTAACATGTTTACTTATGAATTGTTGTACTGTTGTTGTTTGTTTTTAGTTGTTATGAAATGTTAAAGAGCTTTCTTTTATTCGCGTTTTCTTGTAATGTCGTGTATGCTCCCTGTACAATAAATTTGTGCGTTGGATTCGTGTGTGTATTCCAGAGTGACAATATCCCCCAGCAACGTACGGTCTGGTGGACAATTTTCCGAGGGTGGCCATACCATTTTCTTCTCGGCAACAGACATGGGGGGACTCTCGATTCAGACAAGCGTGTCTTTTGAAGTACAAGGTGGGAATAAAGGACACACCGTATTTTAGTTTACGGTTTTATTATTGTTGTACATGATTCTTAACATATTATTATTTCCTCAACACTATACAATATACACGTGTATTATTAATACAATAGTTTGTATCATTTGTTTTGAAATGAGCTGTTTAATGTTTTCCGAAATTGTTTCGGAAACAAATAACGAAAACAACTAACATGGCGTTGTATAATGGACAATACGAGACCATTACGTGATCATACATGTAGACGTTCTATGACTGGAGAATACACATATTTAATGTAAAGCCATTGACACTGCAAATTAACTCTTAGCTGTACTTTACTGTACATGCAATGGCGGAACTTTTTTATTTATTTATAACATTGCGTACGCATAAAATTCCGATAAAATGATATGAAATATAATGATAGACTCGAACACATAAATGGTATTTAGCGACATGCAAAATATACAAATGATGAAATGATAATGTATGGCAATTTTTGTTGTTCTTTTTTCAGTCATACGCTGCGGCAACGTTCCCACATTTAGCAACGGATATTTGAGTTGTGACTATGGGAACATTCTGGGATCCACATGCAATGTACGCTGTGAAGAAGGCTATACGTCGTCGCTGTCTGGTTCATTGGAATGCTCAGCATCAGGATGGTCAGGAGGGCAACCACGATGTAACCGTATGTACAATTGAAACATTCTGTTTGTATCTACTAAGTAAAATAACTTAAGGAGCGTTGCTACAGTTTTGGCAAATTTTTCCCAATAATACATTATTTTGATAATTTGTCTGCAAGGAATACATACAAACACTAAGTGAACAATGAAATAAAAACATATGGTCACCGGTCTTGTTTTGATTTTTGTTTGCAATTATATAGCATGCACCTATGCATACAAACTGCTTAATTTCTGCATGTGTTAAAACTAAATTAAATCTCCCAAAAAGAAGAAAATGACAAAATTAAGGTATGCTGTAAGCTTATACATGTATATAGCATAAACTTTGAATGGAAGCCAACATTAGGTCAGATTTGTTTTGATTTTTTGGTTCTCGGACAATGTTGGAAACAGTCCTGTTGGAGGAGGAAAAAAAATATTTAAAAAAAACAACAACACAAAAATGAGTAAATTAATAACTAGAATTTCACAAATGAAAATGGGCATTGATATTAAAACCTTAATGCATCATTATTTACAACAATCAATTTGCTCAACATTACCTTAATCACTGCATGAAAACCATGACATTATTTTTTGCATTCCGTGTAATAGTTTGAAACCCTTTCACAAGGTCATTTTTATGGTATCGGTTACATTCTAGAATTTTTCTTTTTTTTTGTTGCTTTTTGGAAACAATCGGGTAGGCCGATCCGAGAACCAAGAAATAAAAACCTCTCGTCTTACCAAAGAAATGCAGTACTGAAGGTAAATGCTAAGAAATCACAATTTTATATATTCAGCATGATTAATAAAACCAAAGATATTCTTACTATATTAACCACATATTTGGAATTATATGAAGTTCTACATTAAAGAATTTTGCCAAACAACTTGAATGTATTCATCTATAATCTCATCGTAACAGGAATACAATGTATGAGTCACCACAATATTATTGGAATACAAATTAAAAAATGACCACTACCAAACACGTCATTTTTTACAGAATACAGCAATTTAACAGTCTAAAATGCAAAATTTGGGAAACGAATACATGCATGTTGAACAAATATCACACTATTAAATGGTATCATAGCAGCTTACAAAGGAAACCAATACCAATAACTATAACCCCAAAGTTCCTACACATCCGAAATTATGTGTTCGAAATATTGTGTTCTTGTTGATTTTTTGACATAAAACGGTTCTGTCTGTTGTTTTGTATTTTCAAGTCATAATTTCCGTCGAGCAGATAAGAATAAAACCTTTTGAACATGTTTTAATATTAATCGACCTTTCTTTCAAAATAAATAACCATTGACAAAACAAGAGGTTATCCATCCGATTATCCGATTATGTAACACATAACATGTTGTGATACTACTACCACTACTACTACTACTACTACTACTACTACTACTACTACTATTACAACAACAACAACTACTACTACTACTACTGCAACTACTACTACTACTACTACTACTACTACTACTTTTACCACTACTTCTACTGTTACTACTACTGCTGCTGCTTCTATTTCTATTCAAACAAAATGGAAATAGCTTTTGCTTATTTATTTCTATTTAGCTGTTCAGTGTAGACAAACACCAACAGTAAAACATGGCGAAGTCAGATGCACCAATGGAAACCCGGTCTATGGAAGCTATTGCCAAGTCGTGTGTTCTCCTGGTTATTCCACGCGCGGTCTCAGTCTTATCAGTTGCAACAGTAATGGTCAATGGAGTGAGCCAGCATCGTGCGTTGGTAGGTTTTAACGGGAAAATGCACTTTCATTAATATCCGTATTTACATTTATTGGGGTTCTTTGCGATTAAAAAATGCGCCATGTCTAAAAATAACTTAATTAAGCATTACATTTCGCTGTAAGATGCACATCAGTCCTGTTAAGCTGTCGGCTGTTAAAATGGGTTTTTTAAAGGGACTGCAAAGTTGTGAGGATTTACTAGTAAATGTATTGTCTATATATTGTCATTGCATGTATATATTTATAAAACACATTCAATAGAAACGTTTCTTATTAAACTATTGTTAGTTTCTATTAACGGGACACACGCTTCTATTTTGCTAAAATTAAGGTTAGCCTTAAGTTTCACTATTACTATACTAAATAAAGAATATAATAATAAAACGCGCATTATTATTTCATTCAGCTAGTATACACATCACGATGCACTACACGGACATTAAATTAGTTTAATTTATTACTTGTTTATTTTCAGATACACAACCACCAAATTTTATCACTGGCGATTGTCCAAACAACATTCAAGTGCCGATAGATGCCCCAAATAACACCGCAGCGGTGTTCTGGGACGTACCGAAGGGAACAGATAATTCCAACGAGAACGTAACCATAACAGAAAAACATGGATATCGACCAGGGCAACGTTTTAACGCTGGCGTGACAAGAGTGACGTATACAATTTCTGACGCGTCCAATAACGTTGGTGGAAACTGTTCGTTTCTAGTCCAAGTCCAATGTGAGTACGTGATTCTTAAAAAAAGCAATATAAACACACGCTTTAATACAATAACAGAAACACGAGTAAATAATGCATTATTTATCCCACTTGCCCGTAGGGAGTGTGAAATAAACTTATATTCAATATCGACCTACATTTAAATACAACATTTACTTCAGGCATTGTATATTTATATGTAAGATAAATAAATGCTCAGGTCCTTTTTGGCGGCAATTGACAAAACAACACAGAACAATACATAACAACAAAACTCAAAACATACAATAATTAAAACTGTGGTCACCGCCTTGGAACGGTCAATGCAATTCATTGTGGGGTTAAATCGGTTTATAGGCATGCTGCACCTCACACTTGGATATGCTAATTTCAGCTATCAGCTGTAAACCTCCGGATCTCATAACACATCTCAAAGAGATGTTACGGTATGATTGCCCAAACCTGTACACGTTCGGTGCCGAGTGCAGTTTGAGCTGCATAGGCGGATATCCGCTAGAAGGAGCCACTAATATTCGCTGTTTGAAAGACAGAAACGGAATCCTAGACTGGTTGTGGAATTCCGAGGAAATGAAGCCTTTTTGCAAAGGTATGGTTGCAAGCTTAAACAATTTATTACCGCCTCATTATTCGGTAATTGATATCTATGGTATAATAAAATCAAGAACTTCAAATGTTTTCTTCATCTTAAAGATTCTGAAAATGAACCGAGGAAGATGTCTTGTCAAAAAATCTGATATTTACTATGCTTTCATGCCTTTGCGCTTGTGTACATTGCAATTGAGTATCCCGTCTGACCGTGATAACTTAGCCAATAAAACATTTCGCAATTCGCAAACAATGGTACACATATTGATGAGATAATTTTTTATGCATGTATAGTTATAAAACTTAAATCTAACAGCATGTTTGTTTGTAACTTGAAGACTTTCAAGGACTTAATCGCTCAACAATAATCGGTGCACTGTTTCTAGTATAATAAACAAAACTGTACGTCACTTTTGATCAAATATTAAATTTTTAATTATGCATTGTCTATGTTTACTATAGTTTCCAATAAGTTGTATTGTTATATTTGACAGACACGTTGTTCGGTAAATACTTTACCGACTATAAATTCGTGTTTATGAATGTAGACAGTTTAAAGTAAAATTACGAATTGTGGTGAATTGTTATTTACATGTACACGTATTATGAACAATTCTGGGCCAAGTGTGAGGTTCGGACACCCGTTATGTGGTTCAAACGCCCAATTCATTGCATTGACCGTCCAAAGTTGCTGACTACAGTTTTATTCATATTTGTGTTGAGTTTGTTACTATTTGTATTGTGCTGTGTTTTGATTTTGCAATCGGCACTTACCTTACATAAAGGAAATTGTGCTGCTTATAGGAGTTCTTCTTTGCAGTTAGAGTTTTGCTGTTAATATTGAAAAAAAAACTTATTTTTGAGTAATTTATGTATTTTTAAACGTGCATTGTAAGCTCTGTTCCCTTTAGCATTTAATTGAATCCAGTTTTATTTATTTTCAGAAACAAACTGTACAAAGCTTCGCGAACCAAGAAATGGAGCCATATCATGCAGTGCATGGACTTATGGACAAATGTGTATTATGCAGTGTCAGAGAGGGTACGACGTCCCAGCTAGCATTGATGGACAATTCGTGTGTGGTACATCAACAGGAAAATGGAGACCACACGACTGTGTTCCCGACTGTTCTGGTAAACGTGATTGATTCTTGCAGCGGGGTTTAACATACGTCATTGCTGTAGATGTATTTCGACGACTTACACATGCATCGGTCTGCTGTTGTCATACTGTATAAACATTTTGATCTGATGTACAAAATTGCGATTTCCCACAAAAAACTATTCGGATGTCCCATATTTCACGGTTTACTTTAGTGCGTATGAAATTTAGTATATTAGCACATCTGTATTACTATTTAGGATCTTTATTCATTACATCGTAAGTAAATACTTCGCGTATTTCAACGATTAGCTTAAAGTTTGCATTTCAGTTACCAACTACCCGCATCATATGCGTCTTCCCTCTGAATTTTACTACTACACGGACAAATGCAATTCGTCAGCTGACAATTTATTGGAAATACAAGCAAAATTTGTAAGGGCCTTAAATACATCAAAATTTCCCGAATACTGCCTTAATAACCCAGACTGCCAGGCAAAGTATGTGAGGGTATCATGCGGACAAACGTCGTCAAGAAGAAAGCGAGACATTACTGGTAACTCTAGACAGGTCGAACGTTTCGCATATGTGAGTTTGAATTCATTCTGCCCCTTCATATTGTAAATGACGAAACCAAAGATGAAGCGATTAAAAATACGGAGGAGAGGTTGAATGATGTTTCAAGAACAATAACGACGGCGATGAACGATGGCATATTCGATATACCTGGGCTGCAGGTTGAAGCAGATTCATTTGCAGCAGGACTGCCAGCTCTTAAATGTCCAGCTGGAATGGTGCTGCGCTCGACTGAATCTACGTGCGGTAAGTCGATCCCTAGCGTAACTATAGCGATTTTGCACACGTGCAATGTTGGTGGCCTTAAATGTGTTTATTACGTGTTTTGGGTTTAACAAAGTTAATGACATAAGAATCTTATCCGCATTATACGAGACATGTCATACTGGTTGGTTAATATAATAAGTAAATGTACAAACTATCCATATACTTAATTTGCCTCTGCGTTTAATGTGATATTGCAGTGGGTTGTCCGGTTGGTCAGTATATGTCCAGTGTCACAGACAGGTGTGAGGTTTGCCCCATCGGAAGTTATCAAGATGATCCTAACAGCGTTGGCTGTAAAACCTGTCCACGTGCCAGCAACACCACTGCTAATGCATCGACTGACATTACGCAGTGTAGAGGTATTTGAAATGGACACACAAACTAGTATACATAAATAATTAAACTACTACTCGGACTGTCTTCAGGTGTTGTAGAAAGAAATTAAAAACATGCTAATTCTAATAAATGTAATATTTTCAATTCATGTGTAGTAAATTGTTACATTCAACTTGTGTGGTACTGTTTATCTGTACTCATCAACGTTTTCATTAAACAAAGCATATTGTCAACCTGGCGAATTTTCCCCCACTGGCCTATCACCATGTACCAAATGTCCCAGCGACTCCTACCAAGATCTTCCGATGTCCAGTAGCTGTTTATTTTGTCCGTCCGGGACACGGACAACAGCAGAAGGGGCGACATCGAAATCGAGTTGCATCGGTGTGTATTGCATCGAGTTGCACGGTTTTTGTTAAACAAAAAAAATTGCAATTCATCCTTGTTTCATGCACCGTGACAAGCTAACGAAAACAACTGTCCGGTGGTTCTAGATTTCCCTACGATGGTAATACTATTTGCAATAATATGAGCACGCAGCTGTATAAGCAATATAATTGTACAATTTATATAATATATTTGAGGCGTGTCATATATTTGAGGAATAATGCATGTGCGTAGAGTGTCGTCTCGAATTAGCTGGTGCAGTCCGCACGAATTGAAGTCGTTAGTCGAAGCGTAGAAACGTTTCTTTTTAGTTGAATCGACTATAAATAAAAAAGGCAGCAAAATCGTAATCAAATTGTATCGGTTGGTATTTCGTCGAGTTGTAGGTTGCATTTATTGTATATTTTACTTACAAAGCTAATAACAATTTGGTGCATATGTTATGCCATTTAACAAGCTTTTGTAAAAGTGTCTCATAGTTCACGTTTTGTCAGTTATTGAACAGTCATTAAAATCATATGATAGTAAATTACCCTGAAATCACATATGCCTTTATATATTTGTTTTATAAATACTTATGTTAAATACTTATATGAAAAAGTATATATAAATAAGAGGGGTCAAGCTTTTGTAAAACATTCATAAGTCTTTTTAGTTGCATCGTTTCTATGTACCAGAAACTTAAACGTATGCTATAGATGAGCCTTGCTCAGATTGTGCTGCATGAACAAGTTGTGAGCTATCGTAAGCTAACGATAAAATACACATCATTGTATGCTATAGATAAAAGTTATCCGATATAGATACTTATATGGAGCTTTAGCTTTAAATTCAATATAGTAGTATGATATAGAAAAACTTACCAGGAAGTGTTGTATCAGTGCACAATCCCCAAACTGCTATAAATAAAGGAGTAATGTACTAGATTCAACCAGTTAAAAAACAGTAGCCAAAATAGCTAATGGCTACCAAATTTTCTAATTGGCTACTCAAATGTCTTAAATATTTCATAATGAAGCATACTTTTTCACTCTTTTAAGGAGAATATTTATAATTTTCACAGGATACTCGCTATTTTGTTTTCCACAGGCTCAGAACACAACTACCCAGTAAACACCACAAAAACAGTCCCAACTCTGAGCGGAGCATAGTAAAAAGAAGTTCCAATTACAATTGCAAAAATAGGTCAAATCATGTTAGAATCGAAATAATGTTCGCATTATTGTTTTTTATTCGGTCAATAAACAACTCTTTGTCGTTTTGATGCATGGCTAAACAACAACTCGTGCTAATGCCCTCGTCGTTTAGTTCATATGGATCAGAACTCCACATTTGTTTATTGGCCAATAAACAACGATAAATCGAAAATGAATTACATATATTTTTGGAAAATCAAAATGTTTGACTATTCATATTTCTTAACACCAATATAGTTTTAGGTCAAACAATTGCTATAAATGCAGGTGTAATGTTCTAGATTTTACTAGTTGTAACATAACATGTTCTACGTCAAAACTATAGTGTCAAACTTCGTTTCAGCTTATGATGTTCAGATTTCAAATCATGTGACAGTCGAAATCAACGCTACGTCAAGGGAGCTTACCTTTACAGCATGGCTGTTACTCAAAAGCAATCTCTCTGAACGAAACGGCTTTTCTGTGGTCAACCATTCAAGCGCCCAAAGACTATCATTTATATTCGCACCAATGTTATCGTTAACCTTTGAGGGGTAAGCCGTGATTAATATATACGTTTCGTTTCATGTAAGATCTTTATTCGTGACTTCAATTCAGAAAGAACAATCGTTGCGTGATATTATCAGTAGTTACTAACGTACAAATTCACTAAGTTACTAACACATGTAAGAACGTTCGTTCACAACTATAGTCTATTTATTGATATTTGGAAACCAACAATAGCATAGGCTGTCATATATATTCGCACCAATGCTATCGTTACACATTAATGGGAAAGCTTTATGTAAGCTCTGACAAATGACTTGTTTAACACAGGGGTCACTATATTTTTGTGCAGTTAGTTGCAGTAGATACTAAATTACTAAATTAATTGCAGATAACATTCTTCAAATGCTTTTTGTAAGTGCGACGAAAGCTATGCCACTTATTGATGTTTAAACACTTAGAAATACTGCAATTAACTAAATGCAAAACAAAATTAAAGCATTCTCTTTCTAATGGAAAGACTTGCACACTTCCATCAAAATATTTTTTTTTTAATGTTTTTACCATGGTTTGTTTCCATAGTTAGCTATTGTTTGTTTATTTAAATGCCAGAACTATCTGGTGCATATACGATAGCATCAAACAATTTAGTTACAATTGTATCTAAAATTGGTGCGCGTTATACATGGGTGCGCGTAATACACGATCTTTTACGGTAATATTGTCATGCATACAACGATTTTCTGATAAATTGGGCAGACATGATCACAATCACAAGATAAATAAATAAATAAATATATATATATATGTATATATACATGTATGTATTGCTTAGGAACTATCATGCATGACGAATAATTTAACATTCGCATTATTTATTTTAGTGCCAGTATATGTCAGTCTGACGTTGCTGTAAAGGTCATGTCATGGACCCACGTCGCCATGGTAATTGACAGGAACGTTGCAACGATTTACATAAATGGCAATGAAATATGCAGCAACACAATAAACCTACCGCCCAGTGATTACGTTGTGACATCAACTGATTCATTCCGTTTTGATGGTGGTAAGAGATAGGATAATGTTTGCAAAAATAATATTTGGCTCACCAGAACAAGGGTCATTATGAAACATTCTTATCAGTCGTTTGTCGACGTCCATCTGGCTTTGTGCGTCTTGCTGCTAAAGATTTTACCAAACTCCTTCATTTTAATCGGTAGTTTGCAATATCTCTATACTTTTGCAGAACATCTACCAAAGATTATTCAAAACATATTGATGTGCAAAATTGCACCAATTGTCAAGGTAGTTTTCTCTACATGTCTATGAAAACAGTTAAAACTGTAACTCGAACACTGTTGGGCCTTTCTTTTAATGTAGTTCACATAAATGATCCGTGTTTGGCTATCTACGATATTGCAATACAATGTGTTCATGTGTTAAAACATGATTGTCAGACCGTGTGTTGACTTTTTGAAAACGTTAAGCATCTTCTTCTTTGAATTTAACATATTTTCCAGAACTGTGTCATAGGGGAATATGTACAAAATTCATTCACATTATTTCGCTACGTTGAAAAAATGTAGCATCCAAGGGGTGAACAATTTTATTATTATGTCTTTATTATGTCTTTCTTAAAAAAGACATAATAAAGACATAATAAATTTGTTTGGGTAAATCTGTTTTCTGCTGCTTAATTTGAATTGCGATTCTATTATGATAATATTATTTATATCTTAATGTATTTTAAATAAATAAATCTGGGAAAAGTGTGGGGTTCGGGCGCCCGTAAACCGGTTTAAACCCTCAATGTGCTTTTGCATTGACCGTTACAAGGCGGTGACCACATTGTTATTAATTTTGGTCTGTATTTTTGTCTGTTTCATGTTTTACACGATGTCTTTTGTGTACATTTGCCTTTTAAGTAAATTATTCTGGGCTAAGTGTGAGGCTGATAGCCGGTTGAGATCCCCGATGCAATCAAATCCCCAATGCTTTGCATTGACCGTGACCACAGTTGTATTTATGTGTGTTTTAGGTTTTGTGTTTTTATGTTTTGCTGTGTTGTTTTTGACAATTGGTAACTTGCCGTTAATAATGGACCTCATGCTGCTGATAAGGGTTCTCTCCTGCTGATTGGTAACTTGCCGTTAATAATGGACCTCATGCTGCTGATAAGGGTTCTCTCCTGCTGATTGGTAACTTGCCGTTAATAATGGACCTCATGCTGCTGATAAGGGTTCTCTCCTGCTGATTGGTAATTTGCCGTTAATAATGGACCTCATGCTGCTGATAAGGGTTCTCTCCTGCTGATTGGTAACTTGCCGTTAATAATGGACCTCATGCTGCTGATAAGGGTTCTCTCCTGCTGATTGGTAACTTGCCGTTAATAATGGACCTCATGCTGCTGATAAGGGTTCTCCCCTGCTGATTGGTAACTTGCCGTTAATAATGGACCTCATGCTGCTGATAAGGGTTCTCCCCTGCTGATTGGTAACTTGCCGTTAATAATGGACCTCATGCTGCTGATAAGAGTTCTCTCCTGCTGATTGGTAACTTGCCGTTAATAATGGACCTCATGCTGCTGATAATGGTTCTCTCCTGCTGATGCAGCTGGAGTTTCACTTTATTTAAAATGCCATCTTCGCCTGTATAGTTCTTAACTTGCGAGTTATTAAAATGTGATAAACATACGTTTGCTTTTCTCTATTTTGAAATTGTATTGTTTAATCGAAAAAAATATTAGTTTTTATTTCATCAGTTCCGTCAGTTAATCTTGTACGATCGCAATTCTCTTTAAGCAGTTACAATTTAAACACTTAACAATAAGATTCATACGACTCTACGACTCTCACTGTTGTTTATAATTATGTTTAGATCTCCAACTGTCGAATCCGAAAATTGCTTTTCGAATGTCAACTCGAGGGGAAATCAAACAATGGGCAACAACGTGCGATTCAAATGTGACAGCAGAATATAACATTGACCCTCTTGTGAAGGACGAGAGTGCTATCGTTATAATACCGTCGATGTGTGACGGTCAGTACAAATTGAAAAGGTCCAACTTAAATGTTTCATGTTTTAAAAGTAATATGAAGAGTAAAACAGCAATGTAAATTACTTATTTTTGTTTATTTAAGGCAATGTTCTTCAGGTCAGTGGAGATCATAATACAATCAAAATATCGTTTATGGAACAGCAATAAATAATCAACAACAACTTTCCGAAATTTACCGGATCAGAAACATTTTGTCTTTATAGCACCAAGTTACATGTCCAAAAATGTTGGCAAAGGGTTATTTTATTTGCTTATCTTAAAGCGTATTTTATAAAAATTAACATATGTATTAACACATCCAGGATAATTGTCATAGGACATGTATCGTCAAGGTAGTTTAAAAGGTATTTACATGTATGTGTAACGGGATCATAGCTGAGCAAGTAGACACATGTGTGCCCCAGCTGTCAATTGTATGGTAATGAATAGTTTACTTAATATGTGTCAAGCGAGAAGTGATTTGTGAGATGTATCTGTCCAAAAGAACACGGAATGACGCCAATTATTGATGAGCATTAAAAAATGCATACCAGTTTTCATATGTCTTATCGTGTGAATCGGCAGCAGGTTGTGAACCGAAAATCTATATACCATATTTGATAATTGCAATGTTTAGTAATATAAATGTTTCCCCTTCTTTGATACAGATAATGTTTTATTCGTTTAACAATGATAACGCTCAAGATTCATATTGCATTCTAAATGTCTATAAATTATCACAGCTATAGACGAGTGCACAAGCAATCCATGCGGAACGTACGACTGTGTTAATACAATTGGCGATTTCCACTGTCGATGCAGGTTTGTTGTCATTTGGGTTTTAAAAGACCATGTCTAAAAATTTGACTAATTAATTGACCAAATGTTGATGATACATGTTTGATTTCCTTAGTGCGTTCTAGCATATGGTTCAGTTGTTATTGCTTACAGTTATAAAAATACAACAATATTATTTCTACAATATGCAGTGTGAGAATGAGTTATGAATGGCGGATTGCATAGTTAAGGAATCAACTGCCTTTGGGTTTGTTTCGCTTGCTGAGGAAACATTTGTTTCAGCAATGGTTACTCTGGAAGACAGTGTCAGGTTCCTCCAAACTTCTGCACAGCAAATGAGTGTCAGAACGAAGCAAGATGTATAAATGATGTGTCTAATTATACCTGTGAATGCACCTACGGTTTTCAAGGACAGTTATGTGAGCAAAAGGCCGGTAAGAAATATACTTTGTAATAATACAACTCCTTAATGCCTTTTTATTTTCGACCAATATCATTCTTAAAAACATGACCGATGTCGTGCAATCGTTTCCCTTTATAACCACCGCAACATGGTCAATATCCATAATTCATGTGCCATGATTGGCACTCTGAATATTCTGATCATACGCGTGTAGTGACAATATGCTATACAGTTTCGTCGGTTTTTAAAACGTTATACTTCAACACTTCCCTCTTAAAAATGTAATTCTATGTCATGTCCAGTGGATGGCAGTTGGTCATCTTGGACAGACTGGTCTGCATGTTCGGCGACATGTGGAAGTGGTTCTTGGAGGAGATACCGAACCTGTGACAATCCTCCGCCGGATCCAGAGGGAACCACGTGTAAGGGAGAGTCTGTGATGACAGACGTTTGCAATAATGAAACCTGTCCAGGTATGCCTGTCCAATTAAAATTCAGAACATATATGCGTATATGTATTGGAATAATTGTGTGTTTTTTTACAAGAGTATCAAATAAAAATGTTGTTTCACTATTATTTTCTACCACAGAATGCATACAGCTTCGGCGTTCACCAGGAGTCATTATAAGATGCAATGACACTGTAGATATTCTACGTTGCACCATCACATGTGAACAAGGTTAGTTGCGTATTTGGTTGTGATGTTGTGTATATAGTGTTGATGCGTAGTTAGGTAGGTTTCTGTATATGTATATACGTAAAATAATAAAGTACGAACAAACAATAACACACGGGACTTGCTATTGTAAACTAATATATAGTAAAACGTCATGAGGTGGTCCGTAACATTGATTTGAACACCTGTGATGTACTTAAAATCTGAGTGATTAACAACTGTGGATGATTTTGAGTTTATGATTGAATAATAAACGATTGCTTACACAATTATATGGACACGACTATTCTAAAGTATACAGAATGCTTATGTAATGACATCATGATTCATTTCTCGATTGTATATATAAGGATACAATTGAAAAATGCAACTTGAAATCATTTTATGATTGAATATGCGTTCAGCTTTTTGTTAATTTTGTTAAATTGTAGGCCTGTATTTCGCAATGACACATCTGCCGGTGTACGAGTGTGGGTTAGCGACAGGCTATACTTGGAATCACCAAACCGAGGAAAATCCAACGGCCACCCTCCCATCTTGTTCTGGTAATTGTGTGTTTGCTGCTTACATTCTTAAAATAAGTATTTAAATAAATCGACAATATAACGACATTATGCAAATCAAAATTGTAAACAGTGCGTAAGATCCTACTATGATTTTGCATTTTATGTTATATGTTGATTAGGTATGTTCCCTACTTTTGCTGAGCATTTTTCGAGCATGTATAGCTAACTTAAAGACTGAAGAAATTAAAATCAGTATATCGATATGACCCTTTATCGTTTACAGAAATAGAGCCACCATCACACACGGACCTCGGGTTCGTGGCTCACTACGACTTAAAATGCAACGACCACAACCTAGAGGCACTTAAGAATCAAATAGAAGTTAAAATCAGGGAGCTAGATTGTGTACGAACGGATACGTGTACGATTGCTGTGAAGTCCCAGGAATGTAGTGCTGCTACGCCTCATGGAGTGACCTTGAAAATCGAAATGAAACCAAACAGTCATCACGGTATTACAATACAATTACTTGGATATATTTTCTCATTATTATTTTTTAACTGCATTACATTCATTCACTTAATCATATTTATTTAACCTACAATATTATTTAAAAAAACGCATATATAGATGACTGCTAATAATACTGGAGGAATAATGTCACTTCATTGTTTGGTGCATTTAATAATATGTTTTCCCATTAACATGTATGCTTTGTGTTCAAATAAGTCAACGGTATATGTATTAAACCATATGGGATGATTTGCAAAAAGAAATTATATAAGAATACAACATACGCGTAATATTATAGCTTTGTTGAAAATTTTGATTACAAGTGATACTTAAATAAACCACAATTCTATCTTTGTAGGCACATCTGTCAGCGTAGACACATTTGTGCAACAAATCCTTGATCTGGACAAAACTGCTCAGACTATTGCCAACCAGTCACATAATTTTTTCCAAGTCGCAATCGATGGGATGCAATACAACATACATCCCGGTGCTTTAGGATTCGGTGTTATTTCTTCCATGAACTGTCCAGAAGGCTGGGTGAAATTCAATATTGTTTGTGGTGAGTATTGGACTTTATTAAAACATGTCCTTTTTATAAAAGACGTGATTCCAAATTACCAAGAATTCATAACACAACAACGAACATGCATGCATGCACTCGCATTTATCGACATATTAACATATTTAAATCTAAACATGTCTTATCGTTTATAAAAGCAGCTACAATTAAAGCAGTTATAATATCTGCTAATATGTGGGCCATTATAGGTTAAATAGGTGGCTACAAATGTCGTAAATAAAAAGAGTCATTCATAAACAGATCCGATTTTATATACTTACTGCAAGTATTTCAGCCACATTTAAAATGTTGACACGCATGTACACCATTAATATGAATATGTTGATATATTCTTATTTTTTTCCTTGCCTTTACATTGACGTGCATTGGCGTGATTACAAAATGACACCTTCCTTGTATAATCTGCCATAAAATTGAACGATTAATGCACAAGTGCATACGTAACTCACAACATGCTACTTACGCATTATTAATCCTTCATTATTAAACGGACCATGTCAACGAAAAGGTTCTAAATAGGGTAATTTCTTTAAAAATCTTAAATAAAGATATTAAAAACAAGCATATATTAACAGTTAACATGAGGGAAAGGAGATCTTGCATTCTGAAATAAAAATCATTTGATAATAAGGGTAGTGTTTGTTTGGCACTTTTCATGTTTACATTTTGACGACAGAATTGTGAGTATTTTGTAAAACCAGAGGTTACATATATTTCCTTACAAAGCAGAATATCGCAGTTTGTAAGTCGTGAGCTCGATACCCGCTTGTTTTTTGTCGAACATGTTTGCTGATTAGTTTTTATCAAATATCTCATTATGTTTTATATTTATTCTTTATTTAATGTACATATCTTAGCATATCCCATCCATATCATCGTTTTGTCATTCATAGTGCAATAGGAAACCAATTATTCGTTGACATAGACTCTTTTAGGTACACATTTATAGTATGAAGAAATCCAGTTTCTCAAAACAGTACTACAGTTTTGTTAAAACTGACCCAAACGTTTTGAATTTGAAGTGTTTATAACTTGTTTATGTTAAGCGCAATGTCCCATTGGAACTTACTCGGAGCGAGGAGCCATCATCTTGTGCCCTGTGGGAGAATATCAGGACGAGACGGGACAGACAGAATGCAAGAAATGCCCCGCTGGGTTCACGACCTATGGAGCTGGATCAGTGAAATTGCAAGATTGCAGAAGTATGTAACCATTCATAACAGCTTGCTTTAGCTTTCTTTAGCATAATGGAATCAACTTTAAGTGTAAATCACATTTTCTCGCAAACTGAGGGAGAAGAAAGGTCATAATTTATAATATTTTTGTCACTCATATGTAGTGCTAAACTTTTAAACACCGAGGTAATAGTATAAACTGTCCAGAGCATTGGACAATGTCTACTCTTCAGTTACACACTGATCCGTGAGGAGCAGAACGATAAAAACAAATTTTCTAATGATTATTTTTCTTTGAAATTTGGCACACAAGTATATTAACAGATAATAATTTTGCATATTAAAAATGAATGATGCAAAATGCCATTTACCCTCGTTTTGAAATAAAACATTTTGTTGTCTGTTTGAACATTCCAATTTGCCTGGAAAAGATCATCCCACCCAAAAGGTCGTGAACGTTACACAGCCAGTAGAAAGCTGCTGACTCAGTGCAGTGTTTACATCCTGGGTGCTCTCATCTGATCGATGGCAGGAGAATAATTTATAACTACAGAAAGTTGCATAGTTTTCAATGGAATAGGTTTTCACTAGTCCTGATCTCCTGTTTAAACATGTGTCTCTGTTTACAAACTGACTGCTGTTATCACCCATCACTGTCTGATAAGCTCAGCCCACTCTCGGAATGCAAGTTAATTGCTTTACCACCGCAAAATCAGAGAGGTGGACCCCGGCGTTTAAATTTGTCAACACCGATCGAAGTTTTTACGAATATCGTTGTGTGTGTTTTTTTTTGCAGAGGAATACAACATGTATGTGGGCGAAAAGAAAACTTTCGGGAGGGATTCAAATTCATACCATGTTCAAGGTTTGTAATATCGCAATATTTATATATACTTGTTTATGCTTAGTTAGTTTTATGTGAAAAAATGCCAAAAAAGTGGTTCTTCTGATAATATTTCACAATGTTTCAACAACTCACATATATGGTGTATATTCATTTAATTAATTGTATGTGATTATATTAAGCTGATCATTATCATATCTAATTCGTGTTTGTTCGATTCAATATCGGACTTTTTCCAGCATATTTAAAAAAAATAATTGTTAAGTCAATATTCATTAGCTTGACGTGCGTTATTTACTAAACAGCATTTTGGTGTTACCTAGATCAATGCGGTACTTTGATTCATATATATATTTTTTAGTTACAATGTTCTGTTTTATGATCTAGGCGGTTCAGATACATTGGCAGTCGCTCTAGGTGTATCCGGTGCGGTTGTGCTACTTATTGCGTCATCCATTGCTGGCCTATTACTGTATCGATGGAGAACAAAAGGGTATATGTTGAATTACCATTGATCACGTTCTTTTGTTTGTTTCGTTAGGCGTAAAAAATATGTTTGTTTCAGGTTACCCGATCTACTCTAAAAATGTCCTGGCCTAAGAATATTTTAGTGAATTCGACGAATGTTTTTGTTTATTTACTTTATTAAATTTTTGGGGGGTTAAAGAAGTGTTTTATTTTGATAGCACCCACTTCTAAAAAAATGTTTAATGATAGTTCCAATATGTTTTCGATATTCAGCCAGTTTAAGAATCAGCAAATTGACCAGTTACCAAATAAAACATAATAATACAATATAAATCCAAACCTACCTACCTATCCAATTTTGTTAGGGCATGCAACCTGAAACGAACATATTTTTACGCCTTAATATATTAACTACGCCATATGGTAAATTACATAACTAATCGTATTGCTACTGTGTAAGGGAAAATGCAGACTAAATAATACTGCAAATGATGTTTGGGTTTCAGGACGCCCACGTTGAGCGACTTCAGCTGCCAGCTGATGTGCCGATTCCGGAGGGGCCTGTCATCAAAACCAATATAGAAGTGGTCAAATGTAATTTATGAACAGAAAATACCAAAGACACATTCGCGTATCCTACGTTTTTTATGTATGATGTATTCAGATTCTTCTAAGTCTACCGATAGCATAAGAGGTCATGTTTTGTGGACTTAAAACAACGCTTTCTGACATTATTTTGTTTGAAGTATCCAGTTATATTTTATTACTTATATCTAATCAAGATTAACTTACCGTTTAACGCATATTGTATTCATGTTGCCTTGCCTGTCTGTGTGTTCTCCTTATTCCAGTTGGTATATATGCACATATACAATTCACTTTATTTGTCGTTTGGACACTGTTATTCATAATATGATTCGGAAAATCTCACAATTACTTTTGATTTGGTATAATCATCAGGTACAGATATTTTCCGATTTCCTGACAACTGTTTTATTAGTTTACTTTGTTTTTGTGTACGCTTGTAATCATAATTGTTGAAAATTAGTGCAAACCAAGATTAATTGTGTGAGCATTGGAATTGTGTTATTTTCATGTCATGTTACAGAATTATCCTTCACTTGTAGCAAATTGATTATAATTTAGTCCAAGTTTCTTCAATTTGGCTATAAAATTCGATCAAGGGCAGGGCTCGCGCTGGCGATCGCCATTTGAGCCATTGGCGAAATAATTCAGAAATTGGCTCAATAAAATCTCAACTAGCTCAAACACCCCAAAACCCTCAACTTTGGGAAAACCAGATTTCAAAACAAAGAAAATGAAAGGAGCCAAGTCCCGCGAGAGCGAGATCTGCTCAGACTGGTTGTAAAGTATAAATAGTTTCAGCTGATAATGCGAGTAATGAATCGATAAGACACAGTCACGATTAACCTCACGTGGTGTTAATTGGTGTCAAGTGGGAAAATGGCTCTTATGAAAACAATGTTTATTGTCGACCGTTGTATTTTAAATGCTCCCGATTGTGGTTGATTATCACACAGGCGGCGACTAAATCAACTTGTAATGAAAGTTGTTATGGATTGATGAGAGGACTAAAGGAGGGCTTATAAAAATGGAGTGAATTAGCAAAGCGACAAAGGCAATTGTTTTCACACCAAGTCGGTATCTATTCTGCCATGTTTTTTGTTGTAATTTAATGCTCAATTTTGATGATTAAAGACTTATGTAGCATAGATATGAGGGTATATAAATATATTTCAGTGCTTACAGAACAATACATCATTTCATTTGACAATGTCCAGCAAACGTAACATGAGTCTGGCAACTCGCCACAATCTAAAAAACTAGAACAGAAACACCGAGATCTTTTCACTTTGCAAATTGTGTCTTAAATGTACATATGTATTTTTGTTATTGTTTTTCATCTAATGCGCATTAGACATTTATATGCAGCAGACCAGTGACTTTCTTTAACTTTTGATGTATTCTTTAAAATTAAATGAAAATAAATAAGCTATTTATGTATGAAAGAACTTGTTGTTAACCTCATTTATTGATTTATTTCTATTAATGTGATTTAATATGTACATTAATGGATTAATCATATTTATGTAGCAAAACAATGTTACTAATTTATTGTTTTTATTTGATTAGATTATTGTGTGAACATTTATTAGCAGTACCATGTAATGCAATGATATGTATTAACTTATTTGTCCGATTCATTGAAATGATCTTTGCCCCATGTTTTTTTTTAAATATGAAATAAATATTAAAGATGTATATTCTAACTATAGTTCTTGTTATTAGTGACTTATGATGAAACCACGTGAATAAGGAAATCCAACCTCGCGAAAAATTGGCTCAAGAAAATGTTCCGACAGAATGGTGTAGGTCTTGAGTGTCTCGTGAAGAACAAACAATATAAAGGCATTTCAATAGGTTGTATTTTTTAAAGGACAGAATGATAAGAATTGGTTCCTGGACAAGTTTGTTCCTCAAACAATCTGTAATATCCGATATCTAAAATAAATATGAACACAGAGTTATAAAATGGTATATTATATTGATCCGTAGTGTAAATTGCCATTCTGCGTGGGCTTAACCGCTGGCGAATCTTCCTAAGATCCTATTAAAAATATTTTAACTTAAAGTGTACATAAAAAAAAGAGTATAATGAAGCTTTTGGTTATTTGATCAGGACCATTTGACGCAAAGGAATTCATTGAGGAGGGCAATCTCTGTTTGGAGCTATTTACAATTTTTTAGTGTCTATTGATCAGTTTTCAAACATCATAATTGGACCACAGAACGTTACCAGGCATATTATTTCTGCTAAATTGGTTAGCATTTTCTATCAACTGAATGGATCTTAGTAGCAATGGTAATATGCTCAAGAGAAATATGTTAATAGAAGTGTGATTGTGCTTTTGTACATTTACAATTGCTTTCACATTCCAATATAAAGCCGTGAAGTCAGTCGCATGATATGATATGCTTTGCAAATAAATTTCTTCTCTTGTAGTTGTACTTTGAAGTGTTTTATTTAATTTTACCTTCAGCAGATTTCGATATCTATAACTGAACCACTAAGTATAATCATTTTCAACAAATAATGCACATTCAATGCAACAGTAGAGTAAAATACACAAATGGCCAACACAATTTAGACCGATGGAGGTAATCAAAATCCAGTACAATACACTTTACTCTCATATTAATTATGAACTTTACTTTCAAATTTAATACCTATAAATATTAAAACATTAAGTCTTTATGTTTCCTTTAGATCCAGAAAAAGATGCATATATTGCAAACATGTTTGCAGTAGATGCAACAAACATGGAGGGATTTTCTATTTTAAAGCATGCGGTACACGAAGATACAAAAATGCATATGAGAGAGCAAATTCCTGCTTCTTATGCTTTATGTTTTTACAGAATTAACACTTTGACAGACGGTGTAGGACCACAATTATTTCACAGATGCTCACTCATGGATCAAGTCAGGCCCCAGCATTATGAGAATCATAGCCGAATCGTGATTTCTTTTAGCCGAATTGTGATTATACTAACAGTCACGGGACCGCTATGATGACTCGTATAATCACATTTTCCATATAATCACATCTTTCTTAAAAAAATATGGAACATCGTTCTATAATTTCAGTATTGCTGCATAATAACTATAGTAACATGTTGAATTTAAATATTTATTCACAAAAATGTTATTTTAGAAACAATATACATATTGTAATCATGCTGTGTGAGATTTTGCCTAAATAATGCAATGCCCTATCAGATAAATTTGTAGCACAGTGTTTCTCAACTTCCATGCTGTATTATGCGAAACACAGGATGGTGGCTGTCACTCGAAGAGGTGTCAAAACATCCCCTTGTCAGTGATTCGTATAATCGCATCTTTTTCACACATATTTAATTGTTATCTGACCATGATAATTGTTTGTATAATTGCATTTCGGGTATAAACACGATTAAAAGATCTTTTTTCACATTGAATAAAGATGGCAAAACGACAGGACTGCAGTTGTTGTTCGTAGTACGTCATCATTTCATATAATCGCAATTTGAGTAATCGTAATTTCACTGTACATGTATACACAAATAACTATCGATTGTATCCACAATAAATTGTTCATAATTTAAAAAACTGTAAACAAAACAAGATACTGTGTTTGATAAAAACACATGCCTCCGTTTGGTGCTGGATAGCCCATTTCTTAGACCAAATGAGGTCAGGGTCAAGGTCAAAGTGAGGTTGGGTGATACGGGTGGCATGGGTACCGTCATAAGTAACAACTGTGTAAATATCCAAGTGTTGTAGTAAGCGGTGTTGGTGCTAGACGAACCGGTAAAACCTAGTTAACCAAGAAATGGCAGTTTTTCTATTATTAAAAGTCCAAATTAGGTTAAGGTCAAAGTGAGGTTGGGTGATATGGATGGATAGGGAATGGTCATAAGCAACAACTGTGTCAGTATCAAACTGTTGTAGTAAGCGGTGTTGGTGCTAGATGAAACGGTAAAATCTACTTAACCTTGTCGTGGACGGTTCGGACGGAAAGATGATAGGACGGACGGATGCCGGGGGAATAAAAACTTCCGCAAAACAGGATGTTTACTACAGGCTACAACTGCTCTTTGGTAAGTTAATGTTAAAACAAGAGATATCTCAGGACAGCGCACTCGACTATTCAACCGCTTTGTCAGAGTAATTGCCCTTTATCACTACAAAAAAGGGGCATAATACTGCTAAAATGCTGGTCAAAGTTATGTGCCTTGGCCAGTCGCTTATATAATGACCTTGAAGACATGTGTTAAGTTAAAATTGAATATCTGAAGCCGATATAGAGATATGAAGTTGATGCACTAAAACTTTAACCCGATTTTTTAAGTACCAAACTGGCATAATTCTGCTAAATTGCAGGTCATAAGTAACAACTGTGTAAATATCCAAGTGTTATAGTAAGCAGTGTTGGTGCAAGACGAAATGGTAAAATCTAGTTAACCAAGAAATGGCACTTTTGAATAATGATCAGTCCAAAATAGCTCAACGTCTAGGTTAAAGTAAGGTTGACTGATATTGGTGGATAGGGAATGGTCATAACCAACAACTGTGTAAGTATCCAAGTGTTGTAGTAATCGTGTTGGTGCTAGACGAAATGGTAAAATCTACTTTACCGTGTCACGGACGGAAGGACGGACAGAACGATCACTATGTGCCTCCTTCATCAAGATGCCGAGGGCATAAAAAACTATCGCCTTATTCTTTTATATTTAAACAAAACAATACAACCATATACGAAACACATTGTTTATACAGAGCACATCTTATATAACACATACAACAGATTCTCACGAAATGCGTTGTCTCCCATTTAAATGCATTATACAAAAATGTTTGTGTGATGCAAACAAATGCGGAATTTTCTAATTATTAGTATCAACCCATAAGCATAATAACCAACACTAATTACCCTTCTGTGCCAAAAAAAACACTTTCCACCTGATCTGTAAACATCTAAAATACCTGTAATGCTCAACAACATTTGTTTTGAAGGTGTCAATGGGAGCTATGCTTGCTTATTTCCAAACTTACTCATTTGGGTTAGTACACAACAAAGTAGAACTAATGGATACAGATTAATGCAGGACATTTCTTTAGAATGCTAAAATAAGCTATTTGTTTCGATAAGACTTAAGAACGTGTGTTACTTCTTGCATATTATGTCAATTTAACTTGTTTTGGTTATAGGGATTTTCTCTCAAATTTTTCTATTTTTAAGATATGCCATAAAACATCTAAACTGGAAAGACCAAAGCACCTGAACTAAAGAGCTCAAGTTTTATAACAAGAAAAGCATAATCAAACAAATATTAAGTACCACCACAGGATATCGAACCGAAAACCTCGAAATCACAAGTCAGCGCATATTTACTTAATGTCAGCGATTCGTGTGTTTTTTTTAAAACAATTTTCTTTAATTTTTGGAATCTGTGACAATAATTGCTAATTTGACATTTGTCACAAAGTCCCTTTCAGTTTTCAATGACAAGTACCAGTAAATCGGTAACTGGGTAAACTTGACAATTGTTTATATTTTCTTAATGTTAACGTCTATTCCACAAGGTCAGCCACTAGAAAAGATTTTATGGACAAATGGGATAAATAAACACAAAATTAATATTCACAATTGAAATATCGACTCTATATGACATCCTTAATGGGAGACTGGGTAATACGTTGGCGAGAACTTTTTCATAACATTGGAGGCCTGTCCACAGAACCATATTTAAAGTGGAATCATTCGAGCAAATTCACATCCCTACAATACACAGATTTCTGTGTAATTTGGTTGGATTCTTCCAAGTAGTTTATGATTGAGATATTTAAAGTGTTAGCAGATGCAGGTACTGACAATGGTCAAAATATCATCGAATAAGCTTTCTGGCCTGTGACCCGCAGAGATAAAATAATTAATCAACTTGCAAATGGCAATATGCACACGGCTTGGCACAAGGTTTTTAAACACATCTGGTGGGAGAGCAGGTGGCCCCAATCACTAAATAATCGTTGGACAGGAACAATCCAATGATATGTGCATCAAGGCTCCACATGGTGAACATTTGTGGCAAGTTATCTGAATATATATGAAGAATTTTCATTCATTAAAATAAGATGTTGCGAGGAACAAACACAGATAAGTAAATTGCACAACTCACTCAAACTGATTCAACTAAATTCACCAATAATATGCACAATAAGGCTTGGTACTGGCCTGCATACAACCAAGCTACCAATATACAACACACAATATCAAACGTGGATTTGATAGACAATTCTGTAACAATGAACATATTTCCCCAGTTTTTCAGCGATTAAAGAAAGTTGTTAAAATCAAAATACTGATAACAAGCAACCGATGACAAACAACTGACGACGGACAATGACTGACCAAAATACCTCACACTTGATTGCGATCATACTACATTAGGTTGGCAAGCACACTGAGGCAGTGACTGAGGTTGATATCAATGTCATCATACCTTGGTAAGACCTAGGGTTGAATTATCGACTTGACAACTATCACAACCACAGTGACTTCCAACTAAATAAGAAGAATGTAAACAGCTTTAAAAATGTCGTCTGCAAAAAAATCATGTGATTATGTTAGGTTGAGTGGATTGGGGGAATTTTATGCATCCACCATTTATATTTACGGATATCAGCCATGAACCTACAAATTATACCAGTTATAACCGAGATATTATACTTGGGGGTTCATAGTTTGCACTATTTGTATATTCCTAGACAATTCCTGCTATTTTTTCAAATGTCTATAAAAGCATTTTGTTAAACACGCTGAGTGAAATACCATGTCTTCTGCATCTGCATAAAACCACTAACGGAGCAATTTTTTGGACGGATTTTGTGGACGGATTTTGCGAATGCGAACAACGGTTCAACTGTTGACCCGGATTTTTTTCACAATGTGGATACAGACATATGGAAAAGCAACAATCACACTGGTGACTGTGTATGTAATCTGGGGCCAGTTTACACAAACATTTGAAGTTAAACTACATTAAAGTACATATAAATTAGTCTAGAAAAGTTATGTAAACAATACAAATGATAATTAATGAACTCTTAGTACGAAGTCATGTGCATGAAAACTTTCCTTACAAATGTTAGGAACAAGGGGCACACAAGTGCTTGTATCGCTCCACTGGCTTATCAAGATCGGAGCGTCAAAAGCGAAAAATTATTTATAAAAGCCAAACATAAGATTTAGTTCTGGAATACAGCCCCGGCCTGTACATGTTTCCGATTTTCAGCATTCTCAAAGAACAAGCAAGCTGTATCATTTAAAAAATCTTTGTTGAGGGCCACTATACAATGTTACATACCAAATATAAAATCTCTGGGCCTTGCGGTTTCAGAGGAGATTTTTAAAGTCATTTGCTATTCAAGTCTATATAAACCATGTGACCCCCGGGGTGTGGCCAGTTTTGTAGAGGACCACTAGAGTATGTCAGATATCAAATATGACAAGCCTTGTGGTTTCAGAGAAGTGTTCTAAAGTTTTCAGTTATTAAATCTATTTTTAGCTCTGGTGACCAACATATGTAGCGGACCGAAACGATTTGAACAACTCTGATAGAGGGTCACCCAAGGATCATTCCTGTGAAGTTTCGTGAAAATCTGCTGAGCTGCTTTGGGAGGAGATGTCGATTATATGAAATGTTGGCGCACGACGCACGATGACACGGGATGACAAAAGCTCACAATGAGCACGTTGTGCTCAGGTGAGCTAAAAAATAGACCCTGTGCGAGATACGTATTTGATTATTAAAATGTGCATATTGAGGCTAAAACGGATGGAAAATAAACAAATCAATTAAGTTTGACAATGTGGAAACAATTTATCATCTGCAACAAATGGTTAAAACAAGAGATGTTTGTAAAACATGTATGCCCCCGACTTGCAGCCAAGTTGTGAATATGAGCAATCCCAAGCGAGGTCTCAATATAAGGTATCTATGTATGAAGATTCAGAACAATATCTCGATGCTTTCTCAAGTTATTAGGCGGAAACCGTTTTTCTATTTTTAGTAACAGTGACCTTGACCCCACCCACCCCATATAAAATCCAAAGAGAGGTCCAATACAAGGTATCTATGTATGAAGTTTCATCTCAATGCTTTTCAAGTTATGGAGCGAAAACTGTTTTTCTATTTTAGTAACGGCGACCTTCACGCCACCCACCACATATGCAATCCCAAGGGAAGATATCTATGTATGAAGTTTCATTAAAATATCTCAGTGCATTCTCAAGTTATTAAGCAGAAACCATTTTCTATTTTTAGTCACTCTCACCTTGACTTTGACCACACCCACCCCATATGCAATCTCAAGCAAGGCTTCGGTATAAGGTATATATGTATTAAGTTTTATTAAAATATCTCGATGTGTTCTGAAATTAATCAGCATTCTATTTTTAGTTATGGTGACCTTGATCTTCACCCCATCCACCCCATATGCAATCCCAAGGGAGGTCTAGATATAAGGTATTTATGTATAAAGTTTCAATAAACTATTTCGTTGCATTCTCAAGTTATTGAGCGGAAACAGTTTTTCTATTTTTAGCAATGGTGACCTTGGCCTTTAACCTGTAAATCTCATAATACATAGGCATCTTCCTTTCTTCCCAAGTAACCAGCATACAAACTTAAACGATTGTATGTCAAAGCGTTCTCTAGATATCATGAGAAGACGAAATGGTGTACGGACAGACCGACCATCCAACCGACTGACCGACCAACAGACAGGTGCAAAGCAATATACCCTCACTTCTTCGAATGGGGGCATAATAAGTAACCAGTGGAATATAATGGTTTATAGTATAAATGCATGCAAAATAACAATATGTATGGCTACCTCCAAGTTAAGATGTAAAATCAAATAAAAGGAATGAAAACAAACACAATGACGGGTACATTGATAAAAAAATTGTTTTTATAATATGGCTTAGCTTAGACAAATTAACACATTATAATGATAGGAAGACACGTTTTTCTTTTGCTAGTTATTATTAATGCATACACTCTATGACCACTGAGATGGCTGATTAAATCCTGTTGGTTTAACATTGTGGTTTCCACTTGACAGTCGTGTCACAATTCTAAACTGACCGATGTATAAAACAATGACACGCAAAAAAAGCTTTCTGCCCTATGGCTATAACAATACTTACTATAAAGTTCAACCATAAATGTTGGATATTTACTACATATTTGATTTCCATTGGGACCAAGGCTATTTAGCAACAGATGAAGTAGCCAACATATACATTATACTTTAGATGAAGACAGATATTTCAATTACACTTTACAGTCTCCACCCAACAATGCTGATAATGTGGTGGAAAACTGGTCATGAACTTTCAATATGACATTTTAATACAGGATGAGAATTGAATACATAAATTAAGAATGTAAAGGAACAAAATGCATCCTAATTAAACTACACAACAAAGAAGTTTTTGAAGATTTAAAATAGGTGAAAGTTTTAAAGAAGAAAACTCCAACAGCTGTTGATTATGAAATCAAATTTTCTCCTGAAATTGAACCCGGCAAATATTACCATAAAAATGCATAAATACAAACTAATTTTCAATTTAATATGACTTTTTTTCAGCTTTAATTATTGAACCAGATAAAATTCTATAGAAGTACTTATTTGGGATTTACACAGATGGTTTCTAATACAGAAAATAGTGCAATAAGGTTGCATTTTGCAATAAAATCTTCAAAATAACCTGTATGTGTACGAGTACTTTTGCTTATATTTTCACTTAAAATGGGTCAACATATACTACATTGGATAGGAAGTATCTTCAATTTTTCAAAATTCAATTTCAAAAAGAGAAGACACTTAAAAAACCTTTAGACATATCCTTGGTGGCAGGCAAGTCAAGTCGCGACAAATTTATGAGCTATTCATTAGACGAGGAAAACTATCTTGTTACACAAATCTAGGCCTGATAAAAGATATTCATTTCTTAAAATGACAGCCTCATCCATTACTGGCACTGACAGCACAGTATTTTACATTACTTCAATTAAAGCAATGTTCAACTATATGTATGACATGTTAACCATCATATAAAGTAATGGGTAAGCACTTAAGAACAGAATTGTAATACCCCAATGCAGTATAAATACCCCAACAAAGAGTTGTTTCATATGGAAAAGTATTTGTTATTCACACCATTGCATAATCACGATCAAGGTAACCAATGGTGGATTGCTTCGCAGGTAGAAAACATAATTTTGTGTTTGTTGAAAAGCAGCAAAGCAGAAAGCAATACACTATGGAGAGAGAATTTGTCCGCCTTCTTTATATAAATCAGCGAAAACCTTAAAAGTGTAAGTCTTTATTTACAAAGGTAAACTGCTTAAATTACTTGAAACTGGTAGCATCTAGTTCACCAAAAACAACTATTTGAAACTGATATTCATATATTTCAATGAAATTTACCCACAAACAAATACCCAAAGGGTAAATAAAAAACACTGTGTGATAAAATTAAGTCACTATTATTAAATAATTCTTTGTCAAGTAATCAACTCACTTTTCATTTTACTGTATATTGCATTTTTTTTATTTCATTAAAATCATATAGCTTATTGCATGAATCATATATACATGTATACTAAGAGGAATATTAAATCAACGACTGTTAAAAGCTCAAGTTCTATTTTGCTAATAAGTACTGCTTCCATTGTCTAAGATCATCTTGTACTATCTTCTCTAATCAGTACTTATTGTTTCATTTTAGGGATATTTATGTGTATATTTATATTTATGTCTCTTGCCTTGTACACCAATATGATATAATGATTACTTTGCTCATTTTTAATAAAAGGCCATGTAAATACTGGTGTTTATTTTTCTGTATCACAGCTAATCAAGTAACTTTAAGTGTCACCAATTCAAGAATTTACTACAAACGGAATTTGCTTTACACCAATATGGAATCTTGTTTAACCAAAATAAAGTTGAGGCACCTGATTTCTTTTAGAAAGTCAATATTATGATTAAGAGATTTCAAATAATTGTTTAAATCTTAAAAACTGTCAACGGAAAATATTATTTATTGTGTTATTTGCATAAAAAATGTAATTTTTGCTAAAGTTTGCTATTTGGGAAAGACAGTCCAGTAAATATATATAACATAAATTACTTGTCTTCATCATGCTAGGTTCTGTATTGTATGCATGACAAACATTAAAATCTGTGTAAAATATGAAATTTTTTCGTTATGGTGGTGTTACTTAAACTGCTCATTCTTGCTCAAAACGCATGATTGCGAAAAAAGGAAGCCATTTCCAGTTTCTACACATATCAGTGTATTCAAAACGGCCAATAACTCATTTTCGCCCTGATACTGCACTTGGGCTAAAAATATCATGGGCTGACACATATTAACACTAGATGATCCAGTGTGGATAAATGATTTCAGGCCTTTTGAACCAAATGCCATTTTGATCAAAGCATACAGCTCTATTGGGTTTGTTGAAAAAAAATATAATGACACAAAACTTTAAAGAAGCTCTTATTTTATTATTAAACAAACTTTTTTGAGCAGTGAACCATTAGAATCACCAAGAAGAGACATGTACAGTATTATATGAAATGGGATCTTTAAAACCGCTACCTAATATCAGCATTGTAAACATTGCTTTAAAGAGGTATGGTATAAAAAATATAGTGGCTATCATAATGTAAAGCAAGAGGCACACCAGTGCCTGTATCGCTCCACTTGCTGGATAAACACGGAGTGTCTGAAGCAAAAGGACATTGATATGCTATATCAGGAAAAAGATCTCTTTTTTTTACAATTCAAAAAATATTAAAATAATAAGTATTTTGGTAGAGAACCACCTAAGGAAGATTTCTGTGACATTTATTTTGAGATCCAAGCAGTGCTTTCTGACATGAAGATTTTTAAATATAGCCATATAAGGTAAAATAGCCCCACCTCTGTTGGCCACATTTTTAAACGGATGGGAACATTTGAGCAACTTTCGTTGAGAACCATCAACAAACATTACTGTGAAATTATTTCAAAATCTAACCAGCGGTTTCTGACAAGAAGATTTTCAAAGTTTACAAAGAACATTTATGTGAAATTATTTGAAAATCCAACCAAGGGTTTCTGACAAAATTTTCAAAGTTTTCAAACCAGCCGTATAAAGCAAAAACAAAGTTGTTTATTTCCACTAACATCTTAGAAAAATCTATGGTAGGCAGGTAGGCATTACTTTTTTTTGCGTTAATTTTTTTTTCTTTTGTGACCCTGCAAGCACAGATCTACATCCGCTTTAACAATATTTTTAGTAATTGCTTATAACTTAATTTTTATAACTTGTTAAAACTAATAATAAAACAAAGACACACTTGATATTTAATGGGCAATTTATGTAATACAATTTGAAAACAAAACCGAAGTTTCCAAGTTCACAATCTTCACTCCTGACATGAGTTCCTATTTCCTTTTCCCATGCAGGGGTGCATTTTTCTTGTTTTTTTTTCCAATTTAAACACACAGTGACACTGTACAAATTAGTAGTTCTAATGTAGTGTGATTTTAACACTTGCACCAGGGAAGCCACAATGGCTACAAACATCCTTCCTTGAAGTTGAATAAAATTTGCAGGTATACAAACATGTTTCAAAAGGGTTTTCAAACTTTTTGCAGGCGGCTCCATGGTCTAGTGGTTATGCACTGGCTTCACAATCCAGGGGTCACAGGCTCGATTACCACATTCTAGCCTACTAACTCGTTTTTTGCATGAGACGTTTACCCGAGGTGCAGTGTACTAGGTGCTTCACACCAGGCACAAAAAGACCCAGGGATGCCAACGGAACGAGGCGTCTTCTGTATCTTGCACTCTCCCCCGTAACCCAACTAACGAGTCTTCTGGGGGCGATGGCCATATGGGAGAGAATCCCCACGCACTAGATAACAATTTACTACACACACGTTTTCACAATTGGTTCCTGGTCCCAACACAAAATAAACTTTAAATAAACCAGCCACAGACTTTAGGAATTCTATGATTTTAAGAAATTTACCGAAGGGTTCAATACGGAGCTTTATGATTTTAAGAAATTTACTGAAGTGTTCACTACAGAGCTTTATGATTTTAAGAAATTTACTTCAGCGTTCACTACGGAGCTTTATGGTTTTAAGAAATTTACTTCAGTGTTCACTACGGAGCTTTATGATTTTAAGAAATGTACTGAAGTGTTCACTAAGGAGCTTTGTGGATATGGGCCCTAGACACATTCCAACTGTATTAAGGCATAGACACTTGTTATTGTTAAATGTGCGCCAAAATGATCAATTACTGTCTGTATTAAGGCACAGACACTCGTTATTGTTAAATGTGCGCCAAAATGATCAATTACTGTCTGTATTAAGGCACAGACACTCGTTATTGTTAAATGTGTGCCAAAATGATCAATTACTGTCTGTATTAAGGCACAGACACTCGTTATTGTTAAATGTGTGCCAAAATGATCAATTACTGTCTGTATTAAGGCACAGACACTCGTTATTGTTAAATGTGCGCCAAAATGATCAATTACTGTCTGTATTAAGGCACAGACACTCGATATTGTTTAAGTTGCGCCAAAATGATCAATTACTGTCTGTATTAAGGCACAGACACTCGATATTGTTTAAGTTGCGCCAAAATGATCAATTACTGTCTGCATTTAGGAGGAAATCTCCAATGAACTTTGCATTTATTTACTAAAGCAAACCATGGCAAAGTTGTAACAAAAGGCGACAACTATTGTATACAAACGGTTATATTGGCGTTGCTGCCTAGATTGGTTCCGAGATTGTAATAGAATATTAAAATAACATGTCTAGAGGCCGGATCCCAGTCTAGTTACTGCCTTCATAAAGAAACTGTGAATATTATTTGAAAAAAAAATGCAAAAAATTTAAAACAAAAATTTCCAAAGGGCAAAAAAAAGTTTATGGTCGGTTTCAAAAAAACTTGGTCGGTCAGGTTAATGGAAACAAACAACTTTTTTTTATGCCTAAGGAAAAATGGCTCCACCTCCTGGCGGCCATGTTTTTCAACAGAGTGGAAACATTTAAGCTACTTCAGTAGACAACAACCCAAGGAACATTTCTGTTAAATTATTTGGAAATCCAACCAGTGGTTTCTGACAAGAAATTTTTTAAAGTTTTCAATATAGTCATATAAGGAAAAAAAGGCCCCTGGCGTCCATGTTTTTCAACTGAGCAGAAACCTTTGGGCAACTTTGGTAGATGACTTCCCAATGAACATTTACGAGAAGTTTCATTAAAATTGGCCAACCGGTCTCAGAAGAGATGTCATTTAAAGGAAAAGTTTACGCACGCACAGACGCACACACGACAAAAGAACTGCCATGGCATCAGCCCGCGTGGAGTTTACCATGTCCATTTATTTGACGTAAGTAAGAACTTCTTTTAACAAAATTATATTCAATGTTGAGAAAAAGTAGTGTCCAGATTGCATATTAAATAAAACTTTAAAACTAACATATTTTTTTACTGCACAGTAAAAAAATAAATACCATATGTATATGCACATGGGCACATGTGTGGTTCTTATTGTCCCATGTCAAAACTGAATGTACCCGTTACTGTAGGATAAACAACCAAATATACAAACAATGGTGAATAAATACTATTTACAAACAACAATGGTGAATTAAATAAACAACAAAAACTATTGCCCAAACATTGACCAATATATATTTACCATATTTAAACATGTACCCAGTTTCAAAAACAAACCTGATATTATGAAACTAATGGTTGAAAAAAAGTAAGACTTTTTAACAATATATGACATCAACATGTGATTAATATGCAAAACAGTTAAACCTGATAGTGAGCTTTCATGCCACAATGAAAACACTGATCTCAAATTCAGCACTAAATTGTGAACAAAATATATCATTTTTCAGGCCTGTGTCATATATACTGTGGGAAAATGTGTTCCTCATATCTATAGGGATTTGACACGCAGTTATTTCAATTTAATACTGCATAGGTAGCATCACATGTCACTAAAAACTGCATAAATTAACAATATTATTATAATTACACTTATTTATGTATTTACGACGTAATCTAGTACCAAAAGATGTAATGGGAAGCAGGATGTGCTTAAAAAATTAATTGTTCAGAAAAAATGCAGACACCTGCACTTGTATGGGTGTAACAATATATAACTGACTCGTATCTTGACACATTTTGCAATGTACCGCGATATATTGCCCATATTTAAATGAGAAGTTTCCTTTTATATCTCTCTTTAATAACCGTGCAAATGCATTTATTGAACTTATTATTATTGTTTAAATTCTTTTATGTTTAAATACCAGTATCAACAACATATTTGCACGACATTATATAACACAATATTATATAACATATTTACAAACTTTGAAAAAATAATCACATTATTTTTCGGCATAGCTGTCTAAGATCACTTTTGACCTAAATTTCTTGCGATAATTTTATGCAGCGGGAAATTTGAATGCCAATAGCAAATTTTCAAATTTCAGGGAATGCAAACTTACAACAATAGTTTGATGTCTACCAATAACAGTTGCATGTTTTGGGGGATTAAAATTTACATAATTGTTTGCATAAGCAGTTAAAATAAAATTATAAACATATCTTCGACATACACTCTAGAACTGAGCATAATTATGAACAATTTTAAGATATGTCATGAACATAATGTAATATGTATTCACATAATGAAATCATTATTTTGTCTAGCTAAATCAGCTTCACCCTCTATAAATAGCAATTACAATGATCCCATTTTGTGAGAATTATTGTGCTCTGAAACCTTTCGTAGCCATATTCGAAAAAGATCGGTATGAAATGGTATTCAACACACTCGAGATAAAGGGTGCATCATTCTAAAAATAGCACGTGGTAGAGTTATGCTAATATACATTCATCGTTGGGAGAATCATAAACCCGAGAAATTCAATAAATGGGTAATTTATATTTATAAAGTTACTGTGCAAGTTAATTTATATTGCGATATTTGAAATGTGGTTGCGTTTAATTAAGAATTATTTATAATTGCACCTTTCTATTAACTTCTTCAGTGGATGTTATTCAATTTTAAAATATTTAACATCTTTCTATAAATAAAATGTGGAGAAAGAAGTCTTGTAATACGTCCAAATTTTACTTTTACTTCATTTGCGTAGCATGAATACACTATTTGCAAAACTTATTATACGTATAGTATATTATTTAACATAACTACCCATATGAATGCTCGTCTGATATATAATAATTTTCATTCATTTCTGCAATTATTTTCTGACAATGCTAATTTGTTAAATTTGCCTGACAAATTCATGTAACAATTATAGTAACGTAAATTACTAGCATTAAGGTTATTCATTTATGACCAGTGAAAAAATGGAAGGTATGATCGGTTTGTTCATGGTACAATAATGTTTGAGTTTATCTCCAATTAATTTTGGGTCCAATAAGGTTCCTTATAGTGTCCGAAAGAAGTCTCCGTAGTGGGGTCTGAGAAGTCACGTTAACATTCATCTTGTCCCTCTTGTATTTCGGGTAAAAAAAGGACATCTCAATATTAATTTCAACGCCAATTGTCTTTTTTAAAGACATTTCTTGTTTACAATAATTTTATTCAGAATAATAGAAGAACATGGCAGGGTCACCAGCACCTGGGGCAAAACTAAATGTCCTGACTTTACACTGACTTTTCCCTGACTAAATCCAGTTTTTTCACTGACCAAACCCCCCCCCCCCTTTCAACAGCCTCCTCCTCGTCTCTTAGCTGTCCAAATCTTCAGGAAGGAAGTCATAAATCATATTTAAGTCACACTGGGACATTTATAAAAACTTTTAAGATAAATATTTCTGACTAAAAATAAGCATATTATGCATTTATACATACATTTTAGTAATTCAAAACACCTGAAGACTGCCATAGCCTTAACCTGCACATTTGTATAACTTATTTGTTTACCTTCAGGCATATTGTTCTCTGACTTTTCACGGACTTTTTTGGAATTTCATTTTTACACTGACTTTTTTTCCAAATTCCCTGACAATGCAGTGACCTTGAAAAAAATCAAATTTCCCTGACTTTTCAAGTCGGCTGGCAACCCTGCATGGCATAGAGGTACAACACCCGAAACAAATCATAAAACAATTTTAAACTAGAGTCAACAAACTTAGCCTAAAGGTTTTTTTTTAATATGAGGAAAAAAAGAGAAACAAGCTTAACAAAAAACTTTAACCTAGCCCGGATGCTGATGTCAACGCCGACGCCAAAGCAAGTAGAATAGCTTGCTTTTTTTTTAACAGTCAAGCTAAAAACAAATCTGATATTATAAAACTAAAGATTGAAATAAAGTAAGAATTTATAACTAAGGGATGACATTAAAATGTGATTTATATGCAAAACACAAAAACCAGAGAGTTGGTTTTCATGCAAGATTTAAACACCGATCTCAAATTCGCAATGACATGTGGATAAATAGATACCATTTTTAAGATAGTGAAATAAATGCTGTGGGAAAATGTGCTCCCTCATATCTATTTACTTTTTCACTGAATTAGGCCGCTATTTTATTTTTTATTCTTTGGATTATGTGTTGTTGTTTTTTAAATGTCCACTGGCAGGTTAAACAAGAGCGCCCTTGGTTGCTCACCTGAGGGGCTAAGGAACTAAACTGTTCTTAGTAAGTTTCATAAAGATTCGGCTAAGATTGTGGCCTCTAGATTGTTCACAAGCTTTTTCTTCAATTTGGCCTGGTGACCTAGTTTTTGATCCCATGTGACTCAGTTTCGAACTTGTCCTAGATATAATTGGGACATATGTACTGAGCAAGTTTCATGCTTAAATTATTGGGCTATAAAAGAGGCCTCTAGGGTGTTCACAAGTGTTTTCTTCATTTTGGCCTGGTGACATATTTTTTTACCCTATGTGACCTAGTTTCATACACATCCGAGATATCATAACAACAAATGTTTTGAGCACAGTTAATGAAGATTGGGCAAAAAATGTGACTTCTAGAGTGTTAACAAGCTTTTTCTTCAAATTGACCTAGTGACCTAGTTTTTTACCCCACATGACCCAGTTTGGCTGAGATATCATTGGGACAAATGCTCTGACCATGTTTCATGTTGACTGGGCAAAACATGTGGCCTCTGGCGCCTTCTGGCGCCATGTATTTCAACAGAGGGTAACCATTTTCAAACTCGGCCGAGATATCATAACAAATCTTTTAAGCAAGTTTCAAGAAAACTGGGCCAAAAATTTGACTAGAGTATTAACAAGCTTTTTCTTCAATTTGACCTAGTGACCTAGTTTTTGACCCCACTAACCCAGTTTCGAATTTGGCTATCATTGAGAGATATCATTGTGACAAATATTCTGAATGAGTTTCATGTTGATTGGGCAAAAATGTGGCCTCTAGAGCGATAACAAGCTTTAAAAAGTTTTCTAACACAGCCATATAAGGAAAACTGCCCAGCCCCCTGGTGGCCATGTTTATTCAATGGACCAGAACCATTTTCGAACTCGGCCGAGATATCATAAAAACACATGTTTTGAGAAAGTTTCAAACAGATTGGGCAAAAAATGTGACTTCTGAGTGTTAACAAGCTTTTTCTTCAATATAATCTAGTGACCTAGTTTTTGACCCCACACGACCCAGTTTCAGACTCAGCCAAGATATCACTGGCACAAATATTCTGAGAAAGTTTCATGCAGACTGGGCAATAAATGTGGTCTAGGTTGTTAATAAGGTAAATATTGAAAACGAACGACTAATGACAGACGACCGCCAAAAGGCGATCACAAAAGCTCACCATGCAAGTTGTGCTCAGGTGAGCTAAACCAAGAGGGCCACAATGGCCCTAGGTCGCTCACCTGAGTTAAAGGCATCATAATGGCTTATAACAAGAGGGTCAAATGGCATTAAAGCATTAACCTGAGTATAAAGATTTTGGCTTTGCAGTTTCAGGAGAAGATTTGTATAGTCTTTATAAAACCATGTGACACACAGGGCGTGGCCACTTTCTACCCCAGGGGTTATTATTTGAACAATATTTGTAGAGGACCACTATACAATATTACATACCAAATATGAAACCTCTGGGCCTTGCGGTTTTAGAGGAGAAGATTTTAAAAGTAGTTCTGCTATTTAAGTCTATATAAAACATGTTACCCCCGGGCCGTGGCCAGTTTTGACCCCAGGGGCATCATTCCAACAGTCTTTGCAGAGGACCACTAACAATGTTACATACCAAAAATGACACAACCAGGCCCTGCAGTTTCAGAGAAGATTTTTAAAGTCATTTTGCTATATAAGTCTATATAAACCATATGACCAAACAGGGTGTGGCCAGTTTTGACCCCAGGGGCATCTTTGAACAATCATTGTAGAAGACCACAAGAGGATATTACAGATTAAATATGAAAACTCCAAGCCTTGTGGTTTTAGAGAAGAAGATTTTAAAAGTTTTCAGCCCTTAAATCTATTTTCAACTCTGGTAACCCACATATGCAACAGACCGGAATAATTTGAACAATTTTGAAAGAGGGTCACCCAAGGTCACATTCCTGTCAATTTGCTGAAAATCTGCCCAGTGGTTTAGGAGATGTTCTTTAAAAAAAAAAATGTTGACACACAATGCCCGACAATCGACGGACAACGGAAAAAAGGCGATCCTTAAAGCTTACCATGAGAATGTTGTGCTCATGTGAGCTAAAACTAAGAAACTCAGTTTACCGAAAACAAAAACCATATACACCTACTTATGTCATATACCATTCACATAAACAGTGTTCTGTTGTGGATGCGGCTTTGCGCCATTGGCGCAGAAAAAAATTATGTGTCCCCACTGAATTTCCGTAAGTGGGTCCGCGGGCGCACGCAATTTACAAATACCAAATTTAATTTATTTCAGTCCTGATAAAATGCTATATCGACAGCACTTGAGCAGTTCCGGTACAGTAGTATCAATCGATAATTGTAAATGGGAATAGCGACAAACTGCTAAACGAAAGCAGCAATTTCGGCTTTTGAAGTCGAACTGACACAGTTCCTGTGGTTGTTGCTAACGGCTTGAAGTTTTGGATGCCCATGTAATTGATGAATTGTCACACTGTTACAGTACAGATTTCATTATTAACCCCTTAGCGGATTTTATTGTTCGTTCGAAACGAAATTTATAATGAAAGGTAATGAGAATTCAGAGTAACATTTATAAACAGAACATTGTGAATTAATTCAGAACAAAATAATTATTATGAATTATGTAATAACCTTTTTTTGAACAGATGAACGAAACTGACTTGTTCCGTGTATACATGTACCGAATTTTCATAGACAAATTTTAGGGTAAGCAAGACTCTGTGTTTGATCACCCTGGTTGGTGATGGATAGTCCAATTTAGGTCAATGTCAAGGTCAAAGTGAGGTTGGGTGATACAGGTGGATTGGGAACAGTCATACATGTAAGTAACAACTGTGTAAATATCCAAGTATTGTAGTAAGCGGTGTTGGTGCTAGACGAAACGGTCAAATCTAGTAAACCAAGAAAGGGCAATTTTGAATTATTAGTCCAAATTAGTTCAAGGTCAAGGTCAAAGTGAGGTTGGGTGATATGGGTGGATTGGGGATGGTCATAAGCAACAACTGTGCATGTATCCAAGTGTTGTAGCAAGCGGGTTTGGTGCTAAATGAAACGGTAAAATCTAGTTAAACAAGAAACAATCCAAGAAATACCTCATTTCAATTAAGTGCAAATTAGGTCAAGGTCAAAGTGAGGTTTGGTGATATGGGTTATATGGGTGGATAGGGAATGGTCATAAGCAACAACTGTGTAAGTTTCAAGTGTTGCAGTAACCGATGTTGTTGCTAGACTAAACGATACAATCTATTTAACCTTGTCACGGACAGACGGAAGGACGGACGGACGGATGGAGGGACAGGACAATCACTATATTCCTCCCGCATCAAGATGCTAGGGGCATAAAAAGTGTGCTTGGTAGTTCTTGACTATAAAATAAGAACAAACTGAAGGCCCCATGCACACAACAGCTATGTACTTTTTCAACAAAATCTCCTTTGGCAATATTCATGAGGTAAATAACAATTTTAGCCAGTGTCCCTACATTTTTGTAATTTGTCCCTTCTTTTTCAAGTCTAGAGGGCCATTGTCCCCAACAGTCCAAATTCACGGCGGAACACTGCATACATGAAGTTATTGAGGAAGAAAGGCTGAGTAATCATTTCATGTCAAACTCAAGATCTTTTTCATTTTCACTTAAGCTTGTAGATGTATTTAAATTAAACACCAACATAACAACAAAATCTACAAATTACAACCAGTAATTAAATAAAAAATGAAAACCATGGATGAATCAGTTCTCTTTAGCTATAAAGTCAAATGTACATTTCTTAGAATGTTATTTATCTGACTTTGACTACTCATATTTTACCTGCAAAATCAGCTGACAATATACATTGTCATACCCATGCATTTTTGTAGATATGTTTTAAAATTTGATTTATTTGTATTAAAATACAGTCTAGCTTGTGGTACTCACCACCTGCTTTAAGCAACTCTCTCCATTTAACGAATATCACTACTTCCTCCCAACTCAAATTCAATTACAAACAGCTTTAATTAACAACCACCTCTACCCCAGGACTTTCCATCAAAAGTGGACCCAATTTACCCTAATCAATGTATTAAGCGACCTAGTGTCAGGTCCGCAGCAACGTTGCTAAGCGACAGTGACATTATCTGTGAAAGGTGTTGATCCACAAACTAGCGGGCACTTTGTGATCAAATCACTGCACTAATTGATAACTTTTTCACTAGTATATCTGCTCGATTTGCGGGTTTGACAGAATAATCCATCTTCATAGAGAAGAAGTCAGTCAGACTTTTCTCAAACTAAGCAGTTAAACAATCATTTATTTCACTACCGTCAGTATGTCTAACTTAACAAACCGTATCATTGAATTTTAAATGTATAACATATTGAAATGTATTATACTCGGCAAGCGATAGAACTATAATAACAATGTTTGAACTCCAGGATAAAACAAGGTTTGTCACAGGATGACCTATTCCCCTGAAGCATATGCTTGTCAGACGAAGGCAACACAATGTCAGTTACATGTAAGCAAAAATTACATTTCCTACAAAAAGAGTTATTGTCCTTATACTATGCGCTACCTCTCAACATCCTCTATCAGTATATGTGGTTTTACTTTAAATCACTTAATACTAATGGAGTTATACACTGCTCAAGAAAATTAATTGAAGGGCAATAACTCCATAACTATTGAAGAAAGAGTTTTGGTCATTGTACTATGCACATCCTTTCAATGTCCTCTATCAATATATTTGGCTTTATTCAAATTCCTTCCATACTTATGGAATTATGCACTGCACAAAAAATAAACAAAGGGCAATTACACTGTAAATATTGAAGAAATAGTTATGGCCCTTTATTATTCTTTGCACAAGGAAATTAATGCTTAACATAAGAAAATAAAACAAATGGCAGTAACTCTGTAAATATTGGAGAAAGACTTGTGGTCCTTGTGCTCTGCACTTTCTCTCCTTGTCCTTTATCATTATATGAAGCTTCATTTAAATCTCTTCAATAATAACGGGGTAATGGTCCGCACAAAAAATTAAACAAAGGGCAATAACTCTGTAAATATAAAGAAAGAGTTGTGGTCCTTCTGATCTGCACTTCCTCTCATTGTCCTCTATCATCATATGACATTTAATTTTAATCCCTTCAATACTGATGGAGTTATGCTCCACACAAGAAAAGTAAACAAAGGGCAATAACTCTGTAAATATTGAAGAAAGAGTTGTGGTCCTTGTGCTCTGCACTTCCTCTCATTGTCCTCTATCTACTTATTGAATCATTTGAATCCTTTCAAAACTAATGGAGATATGCTCCGCACAAGAAAATTTAACAAAGGGCAATAACTCGGTAAATATTGAAGAAAGAGTTGTGGTTCTTGTACTCTGCACTTCCTCTGATTGTTCTCTATCAAGAAGCGTGACAGATGGATGGACTTACGGACTGTTGGACAGACGGACGGATGATGCAATTACTATATGCTCTCGGAGTTACCTTGGGGGGGGGGGGGTATACAATTTTTTTGTCCCAATATCCTATCAGCTACTTATTTTTTTTTTACTTGACCCTAAATTGTCTGTGTTTCCATATGCCTTATGGTCAGGGACAGTAGGGGCACTGACTAAAATGCAGACAGCAAATGCAGAAAATACAGATTAAGAAGGCAAATGCAGACAATATTGATGAAGAAGGAAAATGCAGACAATATTGATAAAGAAGGAAAATACCACAAAAGCCGAAAGTGCTGGCCCGGATTAGCCTGTGCGGACTGCACATGCTAATCTGGGACGACACTTTATGCACATGCATTAAGTCCGGTTTTCCCACAATGGGCCTCATATAATTATTATATCTCACTTCGTTTTCACATTGTAAAATCCCAAATACCCATCCCTGCATAATTTTAATTAGCACAACAAGTTAGGCCCTGTGCCAGCCAATATTGAGCTACTTTTTATATGGGCAATATTGGGCTGGAGGGCCCAACTGCTGAAGGACCAAAACCATGGTGGAAATTTCTCCCTATATGTCTATAGAATAGTGACAGGATTTTCGTCGCTACTTTTGAACTCGGCAAAAAGATACCAATCATTAAAATTTTGCAATAAAATGTACATACCTGTAATTAGACACTATTCCACATTAATGTCCAGTATAAATTTATATTGTTATACATCCATTTTCATTGCATTTGCGATTTAAATCAACACACTACCACAAAAGGCACAACACACGCTTTACCTCGCTGTGTACTAATTGATCGATAAGTCGCCTTCGCTATATTGTTGCAGAATCATGTACTGCGACAAATAGCAGGTGGCGTTTGGCAAAGAGAAGTCGCATTATCAAAATGTCCTCTGACCAATTCTGTAAGGGATTTTGTGACGAACTGTTTTTTTTTTTTTTCATTATTTGTATATATAACAACCAACCAATAAAATAATTTGTTGACTTGTGTTTTATGAAGAATAACTCATTCTTAAAATGGATATAACATATATATATATGACCGACACGTTCACCCGAAAAATATTGATATGTCCTCAAACAAAGAAGTATACATAGAACAATACACACAACCATTACTATAACCATGAAGTGATACGAATTCTACTGGCTTGTAGAAACAAGTGCAGTACCTAGGGGGTTCATATATACTCATTACTGGTATTGTGTATATCTGGTACTAAAGACGAATATGAAAAAAAGTAATTTCGTATACATTGTTACTAAATGGAGTCTCATATACACAGCAACGCATTGCTAAATCGACTGCGAATGATAATGGTTTGCTTAAAATGTTCAGTAATACGTAAGCGTTTAAAGACAGCATGACACAATAAACCCGTATTACAAAAGAAAACGATCAACGTACGTCATTTAGCCAGGACATTGGCAGTTGGTGTAGCATACACTACAGCACATGCATAATTGGCACTCACAGATGATGCATTCTGAGTTGGAACACGGACGATTCCGCGGTAGGGCGTTTCGGTCCATACCTGCCGTAAGAAGGTGCTCCAAGATGGAGAGCCTTATAAACGTTTCACCATTTGCAACGCGCACAATGGATTCGTCCGTTACTCGTTTAATCAATGCGCGTGGGTAGCAGTGCATGACCGCTAATGCCAGTTGTCCAGATCTACCTGCTCGACCAGTCTCTTGCCAGTAGGCGAGAGGACTACTTGGGCTTCCCCAGTGGATTATAAGTTTAATATTACAAGACTTGATATGGAATCAGACTGTCAACCTTTCCGGCGGAAGGGGAAATAATGTGGAAGCCGACCTGGTCAATGAGTTCCTTAATAAGGAATTTAAAGGTATTATTATTATTATTATTATTTATTTTCATTATTATTATTATTATTATTATTATTATTATGCTGACATTGCAACTACTATGATAATAGATTCTTTAACTAAATTTCATTTTTCTATTCCTTCGCAGAAAGTCTGCGCTCTGTAGGACCCAAACTAGCAGAGCGCACCGTAGAGCGCCACGGTAAGCTCACGGTGGAGAGGGCAAGGTACTGGATGAAGTGTATGGCGAATTAACCGAGATTCCAGCTGAAACTTCATCCAGAAAAGAACATAAACGAAAGAGTGATTTGTTTGCGATGACAGCCTTGTTGTAACCGGAGCATCTGACAAGACCTTCCAATGGACGATTCTACCAATCTTTTACGAATATAAGGAACAACATGAACATTGACGCTACTAAGTTTTAAACCAAAGCTGTCAAATCTTTCTAAACGGCTCGACTCCTACAGGCAACGAAAAGCTAAGACCGAAAATTACCAATGCCCTTGGCTGAAAATTGATCCTGCAGATATATATTCTGTTGTTCGCTTAATGCAATGATGACGTCCCTTATCCACCCCTCCACCACATGACAGCTTATTATAATGTTCATACAATATGTTTTTATTTTTCTTCATGATGTGTGTACGGTATACAGCGCACACATTGTTATTTTATGTTGTCTTAACGTTGCTACTTTGTTGTTGTTTATTCATGCAATCTGATAAATGTTCATGTTCTTTGTATAGTGAATTGTGCTATGAAAAACTATAAAGTGTTTCATGTAAGATCTATATACATCTCTGTCCATTTCAGTTAGAATTGAGTAATATTTGTCAAGATTTACGGTACCAAGCTGAGCGGTCTTATTATTGCAATGATTTCTCCATCACACACACAGTATTGTTTCTGTGTGTGTTCCTTTTTATGTGGCCGTAATAAACAGATTAATCTGAATTTGAGTAGTATATTGATAATTCATGATTCATATTTAGCTGTCCATGTTGTTTAGAAATAACAGAAACGTACCGGTGGACTTAATTTATGAGATACGTTCTGTTGGATATTCTCGCCAATATTCCCGTCATTTTTATTGCATGTTATAAAGTTTTTATTATATAATACATATTTAAAAATAAGGTTTCGTTTTAATTTTCAATAAACATTTATGTTTATTATTCATTCTTTTTTTAAATTAATAGCACCAGTCTGTCACGTTATTTCAAAGTCCCGCTAATAATACGTCTTGTAAAATTACTCGTACATCCTTAATAACCATACTGAGAAGCATCTGCGTTCTGATTGGATAGTTAAATACACCTGAGCTATTTGTATCATGGCTGTCGAGAAAACACCGTTGATGTAAACATATCTTAAACTCGAATTTAAGATCATTTTCAAGCTATATTTTGTATGAAATGACGTGAATTCTACACAGTATATGTTGCATCTACGACCAGGTGATTTTATTTTGATATCAGACGATATTTTTGAAAATTTGACATTATGATTTCCACCACATAAATGGTCATTCGGCAATGAGACGTTCCAGCAAATTTAGCCCCTTTTAAAAAGTACCACTAAATTTGCATTAAACGTCTCATTTATTCCAGCGAATTTAACCCCTTTTAAAAAGTACCACTAAATTCGCGTTAAACGTCTCATTTATTAGACTAATTACTCAGTGCAATATGGAGGACTTAACATAGAATTTGAATAGTGCATTTAGTTAAGGATAAGGATTAAGTGTTGAAGTAAGTTTAATGTTGACTTTTTGGCATGCAATTGGTAAATTAATGTTTCTACCTAATGTTGAATCATTGTGAAATGAATACTGAGTAATAAAATTTGAAATTGCAGCTTGAAAAGCTTCCGACATGAATTGATGTCAGAATGATGCCACCAGAAAATAGCGCTTGCCGATATGAGGTCGGTGTATATATATTGGAGTAATGATTATTTATGTACAATTTAAATGGTGAATTCATTCATTTTATGTCAAATACTATTACTACAACTGAAAAGAAAACTTATTGTGGCAAAGTTCGGGAGTTGTGTGCTGCAACAAAGTATGACCTCATACATTGAATCATAATCAACCTGATCAAAATTAATCACTCTTTTAAAATGTACGATGTGGGCAATGCACGAATCTCACTACACAAAGGGAGGCAATCCAGATTGCCCGAATCTCACTACACAAAGGGAGGCAATCCAGTCAGTTGTTTTTACTATGTACTTGACAGATGAGTTACTTCCCTTGTGTCGATTCCAGCATTGCAGAACGTTTCTTTACTATCGAGTCATCACAGCTCGTACTTTGAACAATATGCACCACGTCTAACGTTGCAGAAGTATAATGCTAATGTGAATCAGACACATTCTAGTTATTAGACGAATTTAAATGCATATTACTGGATCCATGTGATCGTACCACCTTCCTAGAACCGTTAATGTAAACCCCGTCATAACATCCGTATGCGCACGCAACTAGTCAATCTCCCTAGAACAAATACTAGTATTAGCTATACACAGTCGAAGTTTTTATTGCCGATTTCCAAACATAGTACTGAAACATTAAAAATTCATATAGCAACAGCAAATATATATTGATCTCCCCTGTTATGATTGATCTCCCCTGTTATGATTGACCTCCCATGCTATGATTGATCTCCCCTGTTATGATTGATCTCCCCTGCTATGATTGATCGCACTGATATGAATGACCTCAACTTGTTCTGAACGATCTCTGCTATAATGAACAATGAATTGTATGGTTGAGGTATGGTTGATACGCGTATCCCATGTAATGCACCTATCGATATTTTCCCCCCGGGAGGAGCGGCGGGCAGACCTAGGGGAATCTGACAAATGTTTTTTTTTTGTTTTTTTTGGGGGGGTGGGGTCTAATTCCTCACTCTTAAGCCAAGCATATTTGTCTAAATCTCTCAGTGGGAGATGCTATATATCTATCAAATGGCCCGGTGCATATATTACCGTGATCTAAATTCCGACCAACGTATATTTTCTCGGGACCCAGAATCATTCGGCATGTCAAATTCCTGCCTGTCGGGAATCGCTTGCAGCCTAAAGTCCCCAATATGCCCGCCGCTCCCCGCCGCACCCAGCCGCTCCCCGCCGCCCCTGGGGGAAAACATTGATAGGTGCATAAAGACTGATCTCCCCTGTTGTACTTGATCTCACCTCAGTCCTGTTGTGATTTAAATGTCACCTGTAATGATTGATTTCCTGTTTACGATTGAGCTCCCTTGTTATAATTGCTCTTCTGCGTTATTATTGATGTCATTCAAAAACACACAATATGTACATTTTTTTCGTGATAAATATTTAGGCATGTACACTATATGGAGTTTTTTTATCAAATATAATGCACCTTTCAATGTTTTCCCCCATGGGGAAGCGGCGGACATATACGGGACTTTAAACTGAAAGCTATTCCCGGCAGGCGGGAATTTGACACGCCGAATGATTTCGTGTGCCGGGAAATCCTGGTAATATTGGCCACGGGCCATTTGATACACCAATGAAGCATCTCCCATTGAGGGGATTTAGACAACCTGCTTGACTCTAGGGTGCTGAATTAGACCCCCAAAATACAGTTAGTCAAATTCACCTGGGTTTGCCGGCCGCCCCCCCCCCCTCACCTGGGGGACACTATTGATAAGTGCATATTGTGTTATATACATGTACTTGTTTAGCTCATTTAATTTCCTTTCTACGTATTTAGCTAACTGGACTCGTCTAAGAATATGTAAATAAAACTACACCGTAACCGTGATTAAATGAAGGATTATTCATTCTGGGTTCACTGCAAATGACGCAGTTGTAAGATTATAAGACATTTCGTATAAGGCACTAGGTTCACAATCTAGGGTTCCCAGGTTCGAGCCTCCGCTACATCTTAACTTCAATGCAAAAGCCATGTATTGTTTTTTGACCATACTTTCAACCATTTTCTCGTGCTTAGACACTATCGATCGATGCGCGGAAACTGTCTCTAATTATTCATGTGTCCACTGTCAACACGTCCACTTGAGCACGTGGAAATAGTGAACCAGAATCGCAGTTTAAAAAGGGCTCATATTTATAAAGAATCTTAAGCTACTTTCAATTTAAGTTAAAAAAAGTCTAAGTTACAGTTGTTGTTTGAAACACTATGCTTTCGATTATGTGCGTCACAAATATTTTAATTAATATTCACACACATGAGATTATACTGCAAATTCTGTGTCAAAATCTTCAAACAATGCAGAAAATCCAAATATGACATTTCAGAATTTAAGATTTTTCTCAGATTCTTAATACAAGCCCAGAATTACCCATCACTGAAATCGGATATTTTTAATTAACAGCTAACAAACCACCGCTATATAGTACTTCCACTGCCAGTGGCATCGCCACCACAGAGTGAACTCACGTAAAAGTCATTTCTTTACAGCCGCAATGCTCGACAATGGTCATGCATTGTTATCAATATTATTAACATAAATGTACGATGAATAGTCCTTCAATTTTTATTTTAGAATATTTTTTTCGGGTCTATATGCGTACAGTTGCTATCTGACTGACAAATTAAATAAACTAGAGAGCAATCGAAGAGCTCGAGCCCCCATCTCTGCCACGATAGGTAACTCTTTGCTCCATTCTCAACCGTCTCAGATTTGTTTGATAAGTTGCCGACAGAAGACAGAAACAGCCTCCTCGGCGAGAATGACAAACAACAGTAAAACAAAGAAGTCTCCTAAAAAAATATATATATAAGTCTTAGGCGCATATCCACTACATATTTAAAATACACATGTACTACGTTAATTAAGTAATAATAAATACATGCAATAGGCATAGAGATACATTCCTATACATTCGACTTAATTATTTTATTTACGGACAACATCATCCGTATGTATACGAAATTATAAATGAAAAAACAACATCAAGGCGTTTGAATTTTGAAATCACGGTTTGTAGATTAAGTACTAACAAGTCGTTAATGAGGAGATTTATAAATACGGGCCCAGGACAACTTCGCGATCTACGTTCTTTCTTAGTATTTGAATATTCTGATTCTCAAATGCTACTGATGAACTATACCATCCACATTCCAAGGTTATTCCAGCGTTTCATGTATTGCCAATAATTAGTTTGATGCATTTACTGAACGGACAAATATGTAAGGGGCGATGTTTCACCACAATTTTGCACCAACGAGCACTTATACTTGGAATATAGGCTGCACAAGTGGCAGTCGAAGTAGATTTATAGTAGAAATCGTAGCACGTGCATTGTTATTGGGTCCGTTTTATATTGAATAAACAATCAAATGGAACACTGCAATACTTTAAATTCTATAGATGTTTAAAATGAAATTTAAATGCATGGGTTTGACCCATATGTTATAACGAGGTACGGTGTTATGTTTCCTTTCTTCGTCGCATTAAAATAACCCCCAGCTTTTTTAATGTGGTTGCAAAAGATAAAATGGCTAGATTAAAGCAATTTAAAATTGCCTGAATTTGTTTGTATAAAACGAATCTGTCTGGTCAATTTTAAATTCCCATATATTATATTCAAATAATTTTTATTGATTTTGCTTTATACACTAACCGAAACCAGATAAATTTTACTAGTTTGTGTTGATATTTTGTTGCGCCGGGAGCTCCATTTATTTATATTACTAGAAAATGTTCATTAAATAGCCGTCCCCAAAACGTTGTCCTTATATACTATTAAATATGGGTCAGCTTTTGTATGTCTATACAAAATACTTATAGTCATATTGTTATTAAACATGCTGAAAAAATATAATTTGAAGATATAATTGGATAAAGTTAAGTGTTTGCATTTGAAATGTTCTTCATTAAGCTTTTATTTAACAGATACCAATACTATGACATCAACATGTTTGTGGTTATGCTGTTTTTACAATCTTGTCAATAAACCAACATCGTTAAATTCACAAATTATAATATAGTAATTGTGTAATAAGCTATTACATATTTTAAAAAAATGTGTAATATCAAAAATCGATATAAGACTCATCATATTGTTTACTACATATTTTAAAATCATTTGTAGTAAATAAAAAATTTATTCAGATTAAATCATATTATTATTCTTGTTTAAATACTAGTTCAATTTGAGACGACAGCCCAACACTATAATTGCAAATGGGGGCGAATTGTTTTTTGTGGAAATGTGCAAAGGTCAGATGTACGAAATGTCTTAGGAGCGGAACGTCAACAAAAATAGTGTTGAATATCCTACATTAATCGGTTACCGTTTGACTGAATAGCAAAGAGAGCTCCTTTTTACGGAAAGAGCATCAAAATTATGTTTTGAATCACTGGTGCAATATTGAACATAATAATTTGGAGATAGTTATCTAAAAACATGCTTATGAATATCTGTATTAATTTTAACCAAGTACTTTTTAATTTAAAAATATTATTATAGTCTGTTCACCATTTAGAGTCACTTTTGGTAGATAGGAAGACCTTTCCGCTCTTCAGGGTTTTGTTGTTGTTGTCCAAATCAAGTACACCACAATGGCGGATATTTTGATAGGAAATTAAAGAACGGTTGCAGAAATAAAGAACTCTTCGTAACAACTGACACACAGGTATTAAAGTTCATGAATAACAGTTTCTTACAAAGAAACGTTTTAAATAAACTAAACACATTCCGTTCCACGGTCCTATGCAAGTAATGACTTTTTATTTATCAATGACGAAACCTCACAATGACCGTCATTTTCTGTCACATACAGCATTACATGTGCCAGTCTGTGTGATTATTAAATATGTATCCCAACTCATTTTGGCTATAAGCTAATGTTGCAGCTTTTAGAGATGACAGTAGTTTCCAGCAAAACCTCACCACCAGAGGTCCATTTATTGTCTTGTAAATTTTGACTCCATTTGTCATCTTGTGTCGTTGGTACAATGCTATTTTTGGCATGTTTATTGTTTACTATGTAATGTGTGACAGGAAGTCACCATAACATCATCAGTGTTCTGCTGTGGATGGATTTTGCGCCATTGGTGCAAAAAATCATGATTTGTCCCCACACAATTTTCGTCAACCGGTCCGCGGGGCGCACTCAATTTTTTCCCTAAGACACTAATTCATGAACGCTCTATCGACAGCGCTTGAGCAGTTCAGATACAGCAGTATCAATCGATAGTTGTACATGCGGTACACATGCTAGGCGTAAAAATCGCGTTTGAGCGACAAACTGCTAGACGACATCTGCATTTCATCAGACACATCAAAGCCTTTTGAAGTTTAACAAACCGACACTGTTGCTATTGTTGTTGCCAACTGCTTGCAGTTCCCGGATGCCCGGCTAATTGATGACGTCACACTGTTCACTTTGTTGTTTTAACAGGTTTCATTATTAATGCCTTGTGTTTATAACAGCGTTTATTGTTTGTTCAAATTAATAATGCATGGTAATAAGGTATTTAAGAAAGCAGTTTAACATTGCTCGGGCATATGATCATTCCACTTCTGGCCGCCATCTTGTATACTTGGTGAAATTAGAAACAAAGAACATTTTCAAAGAAAAGACATTATAACCAGCCATATGAACATACATTATCTCTGGTGTGTGTCAACTCTACAGTTCTTCCACCACCCTCGCTGATCTTCATTCTGTCCTTTTTCTTGGTCGGCATCCAAATTTTTCTATTTTTCCTCATTGAGAGGACCATTTTCCCACCTACTGTTATTAACATTTCGGTCGCTGTTTGGGGTTCAAATAACATTTAACAAACTTTGGCATTATTCTCATTAAAATTAACTTCCAAACAGCTTTCATTAGTCATAATTGACCATTTGTATAGCAATTTGACTTGTTTACAGGTGCTATATTTACTCTGTGATAATTACATTCAACTGTGATAATTTGATACTACTGTCTAAGTCATATATCCAGGGGTCTCGATCTACGTTTTTTGATGCCGAAATTCGGCATCATTCCCCCAACAAAAAAGTATATATTTTTCCCCCATTTCAGGCCAAAATTTCCTCTAAATGAACTGCCATCGAATTTGTTTTCGTGTTGTTTATGGGAGTAATTTTTGGGGATCAGATTTACTTAAGCACTGTAACAAACGGTTAACGATAAAATCCTAAGAACATCACATGGTCATGTTAAATGACCGTTTTGACTTGTCTGGTTCCCGATTATTTGTGCTTTCATAATAAAACTTAATTTATATACAGTTAACTGCTAACTTGTTTGCCCAGAACCGTAATTTCTGTTTTGGGAAAATGGCTTCTGCTTAAAAGTTATCAAAACAGGTGAAGCAAAAAGGCACAAATACCGTGTCTTACAGTCGAAAACACAGTTTATTACTGTATTAGAATTAGTATAAGTAGTTTAACAAAATTAATTAAGGTTACAAATTGGAAGTTAAAAAACGATTTAAAAATCGAAAGTGAAAATCTATTAAATTGCAAGAAAAATTATCTGTTGCACTGATCCACCTTATAATGTTCAAGCGGTAGACCGTAGATGGTTAAAAGGTGACTAGTTATTATAATATTCAATTTATTGATAATTTTCATGAATAAAGTTGTCAGGTAAAGACCTTGACTAAATAAAGTGATTTAAAAAAATATATGTATTGTAATAGTTTTTATTTTTGACTCGTTTGCTAAGTCAAAATTGCCCTTTCTGTGTAAAACAACGCTAAAATTCCCCCACCTGAGGGTACAGGTACTCTTCCCCCAAACCAGAGAGAGAACCCTGTATATCATATATTTCAATAGGATACTACTTCCTGTACATATCATATTTGCTGCACACTGTTCTTGCAAATCCTTTGCTTATTTCATACCTCTATTATTTGTTTTAAATACTACTATTGACAATGTCTCGTTCAAGCTCTAAAGTCCAAGGTGGCAGCTCCAATCTGTCACCTTTACTAGGGGAAGCACTTAATAGGAATGAGTCCAACCATCTTACAAATGACACTATGCCTTTTAAGTGTCTCCTTCGGTCATGCGACCAGGTCAAGGAGTTGACAGTTGTGTTTACCATTATTCAATTGGTGTCCAATATAGCCAAAGCCTTGCCTGGTCTTGTCCATAGGACAATTCCCATAGCATCCGGTGGGGTATTACTACAACTTAAATATGCGGAAGCCCTGAGTGCAGTGCTGCGCATTAAAGTGATAGCTATAGGTGGTGTAATGGTTCGTACAGTACTGCCTCAGTCACTGAGAACAGCTTATGGCTTGCTTGCCGGCATCCCAGAAAGCCAGGACCTGGAGGAACTACGCAAGTCGCTAGTGGTGGAGCCCCCCCAACATGGTGATATCATTTCATTAGAAAGAATCACGCCCAGCAAACCACCACCGCCTGGGTTTCCTAGGCTAGTTAAAGTGACTTTTGCAACCCCTTCCATCCTGCCCTCCAGAGTCATGATAAGGGATACAACCATAACTCTAAACGTACATCCGTTCCCTGTCATCCCTACTTGGTGCTTCAAATGTCAGATTTTTGGTCATAAGGCTGGCAGTGCTGAATGTTCTAAAACAGAAGTTTGCGTACGGTGTGCCGGTATCTTATGTGCGCCCAGAAATTGTACTGCTAAAACTCGCCACTGTGCAGATTGTAGCCATCAACACTCTGCCTCTTATGGATGCCCCACTTATAAAAGTGCTGCCCAGGTAGCCTCCTATTGCAATATTTACGGGGTGAACTGGTCTGAGGCGGAGTCGCGATTAAACGCACTGACAATAGCCACCACGAAAGCATCCTCCCCCTGCAGCCCCCCTGTAGCGAGACCTAAAAGTGCTACTTGTTTTAATACAGATAAGGTTGCTGCTTGGAGTGATAAACACCCCCCCCCAGTCTCCCCCATCCAAAGAGACTGTACTATTGCCACCGGGCACTCTACTAGTGGTGTCAGGGAGTCCTCCGCCCTGTCATATCCTACGGAAAGTGGTTCGACTGTCTCGGACAACTCCATATTTAATGTTACGGGGCACGACTCATTTACTCGCAGTTGTCTATCTCCGATGTGTGTGGGATTGAGGAGGAGCCCGTGGTTAGTGCCCCCCCTAACCACCCCCGTATGGTCGACACCCAGACCTCCCCTATAAATTCCCCTGCCCCAAACGACCGCATTAGTAACTCTAATACAGGGGATTCATTTATAAGTATTAAAAACCGTACAGGTAAAGGTAAACAATATTGCCCCATCCATGTCAGTGAGCTCATTGGCTTGGTTACTGAGATAGTTAAGGAACAGCAACAGCAACGGTCCACTGGGTGTCGAGTCAAGACCTATAAATGTAATAAAATAGACTCTAGGTTCCTTAGGAGCCAAGAGTCTATTCCCAAAGTTAAACGCAAAGATAAAAATACCTCCCCCTACCCAAAGAAAGCCATACGGGTGACGGAGTCGATCCCAAGCCCACATGCAATGGAGAACCCTCCGGGTCGCCCAGGGAGCCGGCACACTCTGCCATGAAACCTCCCATTCCTTCCTCACGCCAATGCAGAACACCTGCCAACCTAAAATCAGCCCATATGGGATGAAAAACAATGTTGAAGTCCCCTTCGGCTACAGTTAACAACGTTAGACACGGGTTAATTGAGGGCCACTATGGACAGTAGGTTTAACATTGTCTCATTTAATATAGGTGGTTTGTCTTCAGTTAAATACTGAAGTTAAACATTTCCTAGACACAAACCCATCCATACAAGTCTTAATTTTACAAGAAACCAAGTTTAGGTGCAGTGAGTATAAAACTATTCCTGGCTTTAATATTGAGCATAAAAACCACTGCAACTTGAACCATAACTCTGCAGGTGGGTTAGCCTTTTACATTATAAATAACATCAACTATGAGGTATTGAGTGTGAATGACTCTTTAAAAGCTGATGGTAGTGCTGTTATCGAAGTGCTGGCAATTAAGGTTATCATAAATAAGAACCAACCTCTTATCCTGGTTAACATATACTCAAGAGGATGTGATCTTGAGTCTTTGAATAAAATTAGTACACAATTACGGACCATTAAAGGACCCCATAATGTCATCTACACGGGGGACTTTAATGCACATCACCCCGCTCGGGGTTTCCCTAAATCTGATGCGGGAGGTAAAGCAGTCACAGGCTGGTTGGAAGAGCAAGACCTCATTCTGCTCAATGACGGTTCGCCAACCAGGCTTGACTACACAGGAGCCATGACTCATATAGACCTCACTGTAGCCAGCCCTGAGATTTCTAGCACTTCTGTCTGGGAACCGTTACCTAATAGCCTAGGATCTGACCACTTCCCTCAAATAGTCACTCTGTGTAACTATATTACAAAGGGAACTGATACCCAGGGGAACCTAGATTTACATTTAATAAGGCTAACTGGGATCATTTAAGGGACCTCTGTGCAGATCTTTCCCTGGCAGACATTCACACTCAAGATCCTCTTCTATTTTGCAAAAATCTTACCAACAAACTGCTGTCCATAGATGAATGCAGCATACCGGTCTCTTCTGGCCGGAACAAACGCAACAAATCAGTACCGTGGTGGAGCGATGAACGCGCCAAGGCTGTACAGGACAGAAAAAAAGCACTAAAAATCTTTTAAAATAACCCTGCGGAGCATAATCTTAAAATTTATAGGTCACTGCGAAGCGGGTCATTTTGGAAGCTAAAAAGCAAAATTGGAAATAATTCTGTGAATCCATTGGAAATAATTCTGTGAATCCATTGATACTAAACACTCTACTGCAAAGAAGTTTTGGCAAAAAATTCACAGAATTAAAGGAATTACATACTGCCCTGTGCCTTTACTTAAAATTAAAGGCGAAATTGCCTGTACCCCAAGAGACAAGGCTCAATTTTTGGTTCAACATTTCAAATCTGTATCTAGTGATTCAAACCTGCCTTCTGAAACTCTGGACCATCAAAAACTGTTTGAATCACATAATAAACACATTTTAACTGAGCCTGGGGATAATAACTGCCCACTAAATCAACCATTTTCTCTTCCGGAATTTAAAAGCAACCATTGGTGGCAGGAAGGACTCTTCCGCAGGACCTGATATCTGATGTTCAAGAACATGTCAGATTGCATTTTATATTTCTGGCTTGAATTGTACAACAGGGTGTACACGACGGGTATTATACCACCCGAGTGGAAGCAGACTACAGTGATACCGGTACCAAAACCTGGAAAAGATAAATCAGATCCAAAATCTTAAAGACCAATAAGTCTGACTTCTCACGCTGGTAAATTATTAGAAATCATTATCAAAAATAGACTTGAGCACTTATTGGAAACAAAAAATATTTTGAACCCCTTCCAGTCTGGCTTTAGGAAAGGGAGTTCTACCCTAGACCAGCTAGCTAGGCTACAACATAACATTATCTTGGCTTAAAATCAAGGGCAGTCAGTACTTGCAATCTTTTTGGACCTTCAAGCTGACTTCTATTTAACTTAACAAAGCTAGCTGATTACGGTATAACCGGACGCTGCTTCCACTATGTAAGGGCTTTCCTGGAGGGTCGTAAGATCAAGGTCAGAGTCGATGGTGTGAGTTCAGACGAAGCAATAACTGAAAGAGGCACTCCTCAAGGGTCTGTCATCTCTCCCCTGCTGTTCTCCATCATTGTCAATGACCTGCCTGAAACCGTTAGATCATCAGGCATGGTTATCTCCCAATTTGCCGATGACTGCGGCACCTGGTTAATGGGGTCCAAGCTGTCAACCCTGCAAAAAAAGGCCCAAGCAGGCTGGACTCTATATGGAAATGGGCCATTGAATGGGGATTCTAAATTTCACTAACAAAAGCAGTAGGAATCCTGTTTGGCAATCAAAAACAGCACTCTTTGGACTTAACTTTAGGCAGCACCAAAATCATTTTTGAAAAAGTGGTGAAATTTCTAGGTATGTATCTAGATAAATGGTAAACATTTATTCACCACTTCAAATATTTGGCAGAAAGGTGCGAAAGGGACTTAAATTTAATGAGTATGTTGAGAGGCACAGGTTTCGGGTCTGAAAAAAATAGCCTCCTTCTCCTCTACAAGTCCCTTATTCTTCCAAAGACAGATTATGGGGCCCAAATCTATTCATGTGCTACGCCAAATGCCCTCAAAATGGTAGATTCCATACAAAACAAGGCCCTCAGGATAGCCCTATGGGCACTGGGGTGTACACCGGGTTTTACATTAGAGGAGGAGGCCAGAGTGCTGCCCCTCAACCTGCGCCAAAAACAACAAACCTTCCAATATTGGGCCAGGGCCCAGTCCAGACACGGCTCAAACCCCGTTAACAAGCTATTTGGGACGGGCACCTTCATCAGGGGCCGGGAGCTTAAAAAGAAGCATGTTGCCTTCACATTGGTGCTAGCATCCAGACCCTGGTGGAGGAGGCCGGTCTCAAGGAGGTTGCTGTGGCAGACCTGAATCCCTCCGAAAACCCCCTGGCTGCTTCACTCCCCAGATGTTGACAACTATCTATCTACAATAGTAATGAAATCTGACTCTCCACACATCGTGAGGTCAGAAGCTCTCAATTATATTAATATTCAGTATGCTGAAGATTTTAAAATTTATTCAGACGGCTCCAAATGCCCTGACTCTGGCTCGGTAGCCAATTCATTCGTAATTCCCTCCACAAAAATTATAAGAACATTCAGACTCAGCAACAATCTTTCTATATATTCGGCTGAACGTTTGGCCATTAGCTTTGCAATGTGCTGGATATTAGTTAACAAGCCAACTAAGACTGCTATATTCTCGGACTCTCTATCATCACTAGAGTCCATCAAAAATAGAAATAACAGGTAGGCCTGATATTTTAAATGAAATTTTGGAACTGAATCAAAAGTGCCTGGACAAATCTTTACAATTAACTTTAGTTTGGTGCCCAGCACATGTCGACATCCCGGGTAATGATTAGGCGGACAGGGAGGCTAAGGAGGGCCTCAAAAGGGTGTCGTTCAATATAGGGGTCGAACTAGCCCCAACAGAAATATACTCTCGGGCCAAGGCCTATGTTATGCGTGAGTGGAACAAAATACCACCCGCTAACACTTCATATAAAGCCCCTTTCCCATATGCCCAGAAAATCCTCAGTCGGCCGCATCAATATTTTTCCAATATCATTATAGACAAATGCATTAACCGACTCAGGATGGGGACCAGTCTTTTGCCTGCTAGTGCGGGAAAGTATATTTTAAAGCTGGACCCTCTCTGTCCTCAGTGTGGGATCTCCTTCACATCCGACCACCTGCTGACACAGTGCCCCCAGTTCTCTACACAGAGAGAACAGCTTAAATGCTCTTTTTCCAAATTAAACATTGATTTTACCCTTACTAATATCTTAGATCCTACTGGCAAAAATAAATTACCAGTGTACAAATCTCTGGCAACTTATCATGTGGACTGCCAGATCACGGATGCAATATAAATTCAAATAGGGGTCCTGCAGCTTAATAGGAACATCTATAATAAAACTTAAATTCAATAGACACTTTCCCATATCTGGGGAGAATAAGTTGATTTAATAATTTATTCATATCATTGAATAGCTTCTAACTGTACAATGCTTAAATTATTCCTTTTTTGCAATGATTACATTTATCTACTGTTTTCCAGTGTGTTACACACTAATTCTCTTTCTAGTACATATATATGGGGAATTGGTGATATTTAGCCTACTGAAGGGCAGCTAATACCTGCCTAACCAAATTTTTATACACTCCTATGTCTAACCATCATGGGAGAGAACTCTTAAAAATCATCTTATCTCTTATCCAGTACACTGGGGCAATAATAAACAATGCTCAGTAGAGCATCTTGAGGGTTATAGTAGTGCAAGCTGTCTCAAATAACTCGCATATTTAGGGGGGTAACCGGTCTCCGATCATAAACAGAGAGTTTCGCATACCAAACCGTTCGGTAGGATGTGTAGATTGTGAAACAAAAATATTTTGGTTCAAAAGTGCTGGGGGCCTGAGAAATCCAAGATGGCGTCCAAGATGGCCGCCAAAATAAGATAAAAAAAAAATAAAAATGCAAAATTACTTATATTAGGTGGCTGTTTGATATTTTTATCTGTTATAACTTTCATAAATGTTAGTATTAGTATTGAAATTGTGATTTAATGTAAAAAAAAATATAAATTAAGAGTTATTATACTTTTTGTTCATAAAATTATGCCCTAAAAATAAAAAAATAAATACAAAAATATGTGAAGGTGTTAGTTGTTTAACATATATGTTCAAATTCATTACCTGAAACATAGTTTTCATTATTTTTAAATGTGAGAACATAATGAATAAATACAAATAAACAGAAATAATATTTAAATAATGTGTTGTAATGTTTTCTAATTTATTTTATAAGCAGCATACAGTGGGTGGGGTAATTGTATATGCACCTCAGTGAGACGTACCCTGCGGTACTCAGCAGAACTCATTCCGTGTTTTCGTTGCCAAACATATTTTTATGCCCCCCTTCGAAGAAGGCGGCATATAGCAGTCGCACTGTCCGTTTGTACGTCTGTCCGTCTGTACGAAGCATTCTTGTCTCAGCCATAACTTTGCCGTATATGGGTGGATTTTGAAATAACTTGGCACAAATGTCAACCATCATAAGACGACGTGTCGCGTGTAAACCCGTCTCCCTAACTCAAAGGTCAAGGTCACACTTAGAGGTCAAAGGTCAAATTTGACCATAAAACGGCTTGTTTTTGACATAAGTGGAGTTTTGAGACAAAAGTGGAATAAGGGGGCATCTGTGCCCTATGGACACATGTCTTGTTTTTTATTAATTTATATTTATTAATGTGGTGTGAACATTCTGAAATATGCACACAATTTTGATACTTTCAATATGGCAGCCAAACTGGCAGCCAAGATGGTGCCGAATGATGATATGTGTTTTATAGTGTTAACCAACTAAATATGCAACACAATATAAACACAAACACAATTTTATTACTAGTATACTCTTACAACACACATGTAACAGTATTTTTCCCCATCAATTTACATCAATTCTATTTAAATCGATTTAAGGTGATAATAGGTATACTAATACGATGATTAATATTTTCACATTATGTAAATTATCAGACATAGACATACGTTTACATATTTTGTAGCTTAAAAGGAAGATGAATTATGTACAAACAAATCTGTTGTTTTAACCAAATTATCATTATGACATGAAAATACATCATAGACAGTTTGTAAAATTATAAATTTATTATGGAAACTATGTACATACATATTTATACAAATACTTTTAATACTGATGAAAAAAATAAAAATAAAAATGGAAACTCATTCTCCACAACACATTCACAATATAAACGATATAGATAATCACTGGAGATGCCATAATACTGAAGCTTTCCTATCCTAGTTGTGTGACATAATTTTTTAAACATCATAGAATGCAAACTCTATAGTGTGATATTGATATGACATAATGTATTTCTCAACATCACAATTTGACACAGTGAACATAATGAAATTATTTAAATTAATACTTGAGAAGCACGTATGCACCCAGCAGTATCGAACATATTGGTAATCACTCTTTTAATATAAACATGATGTTGTTTCCATATATAGCCTAATGTATAAGATTGCTCATGTTTATTATTCATCATCTGAGCTTTCCATTGCGTTGCTGAATACGGATGTCAATGTAAATCTATTTGTACACATGATATCTTCTGTCTGAGTGTTACCACTGCAACAACAGGCCACAGTACATGGTTGATGATTTGCCGAACAAACACACGTTTCATTACAAACCGAACACTCGCACACTAGGTCATTCAGCAACTCTGGTGCTGCAGCCGGCTGGCTCATCAGCTTTGGCCTAAGGCCTGCTTCAGTTCCGTCACATTCATATCCAAAGTCTGACAAGGCAGGACGATGGTGTTGAGGCGTGGCTGCATGTCTCCATGTCCATAACTGAACCACACATCTTAGTAGGTGTAGAGTGAAACTGTCCTCTGTTGGTGGAATGAGTCTTGGATGGACAGAACTCTTAGCCTTGGTACATCTTAACTCGTGTAGAGTTTGTTTGTTATTGCCTCCATACAGGTTGATTACAAAGTTGTTACATGTTAACCTTTGTAGCTCTGTCAATACAAATTCCTCGCCCATGTTACATATCGGTTGATATTGATGTGCTTTATCAATCAACATCTTGAACACCTTTCGTTTCCCCTTTCCATAAAAACCGCTAGTTGTGTCGCATCCAGTAATACAGTATATGGCAAGGAGAATATTGCACTGCTCCGTGGTCATTTTCTCTTTCAACTTGTGAACTGGTATAAAGCGTCTACAATCAGTATGTACAGTTACTCTTCCAGTTGACATGTAAATGTATGGGGCACCGATGTTCTGGTAATGGTGGAGCAACAGGACCAGTACATCTGTGTCAGGAGAATGAATAACCAACGATGTAGAACCCCTATCTGCTTCATACTTTGCATGCATGATCATCATAGTATCGGCCTCTTCCTGGTTCGTGTTGAGTTCTGGTACATCTAAACAACCATCTGTTGTTACTTTAACACAGTTTGCATTTCTTCCGCCGTTAATGAATAGAGTTTCGTTGGCTTTCAATTCATTGTAAGCGTGTTCCATCATGTAACCAGTGTAGTATTCTATGAGCCGTTCTTTATTGGCACCGCTACGTAAGAACAACTTCCAATCTTTTGGAACTCGTAGTTCACCACGCACGTGTACATGTACATTGCGTGTATCGTTGTTGTTTGTGTTTCCTCGTTCGTGTCTGGTTTCTGCTTTAAGACTGTCAGCATTATATTTGTCAAATACAATGTGAATGGCCTTCACTGTGTGTGATATATCACGAGCCTTACCCAGCGCATACAATAGGTATCCAGATGCCATGTCACTAAAAGTGGCAAGCTCACTGTTAACTGTCAATATTTGTACTAGCGCCATGCCATCAAATATCAAAACGTCAGCGTCTTCTGACATCAATGATGCGACTGGCAACAATTCTTCCAGCTTTTTCATAAAGTCAGATTTCTTTGTTTTGATCATTTTACTTTCGTCAGTAAACATACTTAGTGGAACGGTGGTGTTTTAGAATGAAAAAACACGCTCAGAAGGAACCTTTTTGTATGTGTTAATCGCTAACAACCGTTGGAACATGACTGACCCATTAATGAGTTCGTTTTTTTTCCTCTGTAGCTTTTTTGTTTTTTTATCCGACATTGTCTTGACGTTGCTCCTTGGCATTGGGCTAAAGAAACTTTTTTCTGGTGGGTCAGATCCATCAATCTTCTCTACTAATCTTTCTCTAATGAACGATTCAAACATATCTTGACCTTTACTTAAACAGTTGGTCATTGACTTCTCCACGTCATCAGTATCGTGGGTTCCTGTAGCAAAATTCACAAGTTTGGCGGGAGCTTTCGTAACGTCGAATGGGTCGATAAAATTAGTGTCGAAGATGTTGGTCAATGTAGTAACCGCTTTGTTGTACTGTTCCCGTTGGCTGCTTGTATCAGTGTGGTGCTTATTTTCCTCCACCTCTCTCACGCCGCCAATGCTTTCATGGAAAACGGATGAGTACCGCGATGACAATGGACGTGCTAAGAACCAACGAGCAAGGGCATTTTCTCTCATGGTAAGGCCAATTATTCCACCTGATCCTTTGAGGTCTTTGTTTTGTGTTGTTTCGAGGGTATAATCTAACCAAACACTGTTGAAAATACCGGCGGATAATTTGGCTGTGTATAGGCCTTCCGAAAATGCTTCTTCAACTTCCCTTGGTAGTCTATTCATTTGCAGTATTTGATCCGTCATATATTTCGCATATGAAGTCCTATTGGAGGCAAACAACAAAGGCATAAGCTGCAGCTTTGCATGTTGATGCACCGACCAGTTTGGAGACCTTGTTGAAGTAAGAAGTAATTTGAGTGGCGTTGATACCTTTGTGAGATATTCATCCCACACTAGGAAGGTGGGAGAGATCTTTCGACATTCCTGCCTGAATTCGTCAAGCAGTTGGGACATGTGCGTTGAAATGACTTCACAGAAATTTGTTATTGATGATTCTGTATATTCGTTTTCATTCATGCCTCGGAACTTTGACAGCATTTCTGTTACGTCACACTGAATATCCTTATTGTTCATCTCACACCATGCTTCAAAGTTTCTGAGAAGTCGGTTATACAATGCTTCATCGATCAACTTGAACGCCATCAATGCTCTGTCGAAGTCTTTTCCTGTGAGAATATTTGCTGCAGTAGCAGAAGCATATACACCAGAGTCTGACAGGAGCTGTCGAAGACCAGCTTCTCCGTACAGAAACCCAATACCAGCGAATATTGACATTAACAAGTGCATGCCACCGGAATTACCCCTTTCAGATTGTCGTCCTGACTCCAAACAATTTCAAGGGCCTTCGACAGAAGTCCCATATCAAATACCACAGGAATGTGAGACTGCCCCAGAGCGTTCATCACTTCTTTGGCTCGCAGAAGCGTTGTGTAGACCGTACTATAATCGGTAGGCTTTGACATAATGATAGGGTTGTATGCTATTGTTGAGACACTGCTCTGTTTGAGCTTGTCAACGGTTTTAGCAGAAAATATGCTCCAGTTTGGTATGTTCTGAACTTCAGAGACATCATCACAAAAGGTAACGCTACGTCCAAATGAGTACAACAGTTCCTTTAATCTTGCAAGCTTGACAGGGATGCTCTCTACAGGTTTAATTTCGTCTATTGTTACAGGACGTTCAAAAACTGGTGTTGGCCTATGGCTGGGTTTTCTGTATGGAACGATACTGCAAAGACCACCGCCTGGTAACTGCTTGATGTCAAACGTTCTGTTCATGGCTTTCGGTAAGCGTGGAATCGATGTCTCTTTTGCAGAAGTGCTTGTTACAAGTATGCTTGTCATTGCATGTGTTGTCCTCTTGCCATCGACTGTTCTCTCGTTGTGGTCCCAGTTATCAGCGACGGCGACTACAAGCTTCCCACCTTGATCCTTCGGAAGAATGTTGTCGGGTACAATGCCTCCAGATGCAGTCACCCTCTGTGTTTTAATGGCTTGCTGCGCAGCTGATGTTAGGAACAACCGAAGATCTGGATAGGAAATTGAATAGCCGAGAGCATACATATCTTCTATCAGGTGACGGCTATTAAATTCATTACAGAGATGAACACCGAGACCAAGATGCTTTGGTGATGGATTTGAGGTCACTAGAGTTGAAATGTCACACGCTATTGCCAAGCATTTTCTGTTTGAGTTTTCAGATGCTTCCTTATAACATTTTCTATCCGACAACCAACATACTGCTTTATAAAGCAAAGGATCAACAAATTCCTTCTGTGCAGATAGGGTCATTTCTTCTGGAGAATAATATTCATTGTCAAGTCTTGAGCTACTGTCTATAATTCTTCGACGCAGTACGCCAACTGCTTTGTGTACTATTGACTCATCCGTATCAGGTCCTGTTTCAGGGAGTAATTCATAAGAACAGTCATTGTCGTCCTGAATTTCTTGTTCAAATTGCTTTGCTTCTCGTATGGCTTCACTGATGGTCTTATGTGAAGAACAAACAAGATCAGATTTACCATTATGGTGAACGAAAGATATATCGGGCCATATTGATGTGAGGAGTTTCTTCAAAGAATTACTCTTGTAAGATTGTGCACTTGTACAACCTTCATCATTGGCTAATTGAATGAACCGGTCTCTTAAAGTGGACAAAAAATAAACCTTGTTTTCGACCATGATTTTATGCTCAAACTCATTTTTTAGCTTCTCTGCTAAACTCAAATATAAGTTCTTATTCAGGGTTGGAAGATGAGACATAACTTTTGGTGGTGTGTAACCAGCATAGGCATAAGCAATTTGTTTATAGTACTTTGTAAGGCAACCCTTTTTCCTGTGATACCGTGCATTTACCGCTACCAGATCTCCGTTTGCTACAGAGGTCAATCTATTGATAATAGTTGTGTCATTTGTTTGCAATGCAATGGCCAACACTTTACGATATATAGAGTTAGCCGGGTCCGCTGAATCGACAGTTTCAACTAAAGAGCAGCTTCTGCTATAACCTCTGGATGTATTATCACGATTGGAATTACAGTTATCACCACAAATGAAACACTGTGTGTTCCAGTCAAAGTTGCCCCTTGATGATCTTGTCTTCAAAGGTGTCGCACCGATATTCTCCTGGTTTTCCATCGTGACGTCAACCACTACGATTGCACCAGTCAACAGTTCTGAAAGTAAACATTTGGAATATATGTATACTGACCATATAGTGTATTAAAAACGATCAACAGCTTCCTTATAACAGCCACTTTACAGAATAACGATTATTTTAAGTGACATATTATTGTATCCGGTAACTACCTATCCGACTATTACTCAAGTTTCTAATAAAATCGATCAGGAACTTGATCAATAGAGTTATTATTTTGTTTCTCTTTTCTCTAAACTAAATATACATTTTGTGTTTAAAGACATATGTGTTTAAAGACATTCATCTACCTTTCGTTTGTCCTCATGTTCAATGTCTCATCAACCATAAATGGCATTTGCACTGCACTTACTTCAATACTCTCATTTGTGTTTTCGTGTCAATAATAAAACAAAGGTAAATGATTACAATACAAATCACATGTATATTGAATGATACATACCAAAATAGTAGCTCTGTGTCTAAACATCGATAAACATATGTGTACAGACTGTAAAAACACTTTACTTTCAAAACCTGCAGACAGAAAAGTGATGGCATATTTATATCAAAGGGGAGTAACTGGGCAAAAACAGTTATAGGTTAGATTACAGCTTTCAAGCTATTGAAATGATAACAATATTTTATTTGAATAATTGCAAACGATTGTGCAAGTTGAATTGGGTTTGTGTATGAAAATGTTGATACTGATAAAAAAGAATAAAGCCACATGTTTTAGGCATTTCTAAGAAACTTACCATAGCTCAATTTATGAATTTCAGATTAACCCAACTCGTTAAAATAGAGATATGTCTTATAACTTTACCATAGTTGTATAGACAAGTGTTATTTTTTTTAATCCCAAGTGTCTTAAGTAACATTTTAAGAAGAAATACTTTAATTTTGGTGAAAGGTATTATAGATATTAATATAAATACCGCCCCTACCCCTTCATTTTAGTAAGAAATGAGCGAAAAAATGTCTCAAAAGTATAACTAATATATTTTTTTGCAAACAAAAATGCAATTAAATGATAAGTCTGATGTATAAGTGTATTATTTATATCACAAAAAAGGAAAGGAAGATGTTTGCTCATATATATAGCCATATCAGTGACTTTCCTTTTTTTGGCGGCCATCTTGGACGCCATCTTGAATTTCTCAGGCCCCCAGCACTTTCGGACCAAACGATTTTTCATTTCGCAATCTACAGAGCCTAACGAACATTTTAGTATGCGAAACCCTCTGTTTATGATCGGAGACCGGTCGGGTGGTCTAAACCTCTCTATATTTGCACTACTATTAAACCCAGCCAGTGTTTATATTGTGCAATACTGGCAATGTCAATGGTCAACAGTACCGTACTCTTACAATTTAGATATATATTTGCCTGTGTTACATGGTTAAAGAGGTTCTATTTCTGACTTATTAATATTTTGTGCTCATATATTGTGCACCTTTTATTGATTTAAATTAATTTAATTTAAATTTATTCCCCCTGGACCTCAGGCAAATTGACTAAATTATGCCATTTAAACTTAACTTAATTTGTAAATTATTGTTTTCAGTGGAACAATAAACAATGCTCTAATAGCTGCAGGAATCTCCCTACTCCATTTCCTTTTTCCCACTTTCCCTCTATGGTCTTACATGAGCCGTGCTGGGCCGGACGCACAGGAAGATAGCAACACATGTCTTAATTTAAATATCATGTTATTATATATGTCTATGTTGCTAACGGAGCCCTCCCTCAACCATGGCCAATCTGATTGACCAAGGATTCCTTATTTTAAGCCATTTTTTAGTAAAGCAGTTTGCCCCATTTACTATTGTCAAGTATTAATAAACCCCATTTTATTGCAGATTTTATATTAATTTGGGAGGACCCAGTTATCAATCTTTTAATGTGTACTATATATTGTTGTAACTCACATGGGTAGTAAGTTTCTTATTTGTTTGCTATTATCATAGTGTTAATAATGATCAATTTTGCCATAAATCCTGTGTGATACTACATAATGAGATCCTCTGCAGTTATTCTTAAATGCAGTATTCTGCATACTTTTAATGAACAACTCATTCATTACAGGGATTATTCACATTTTAGCTTTTAATATGTTAAACTACCTCTTTTAAGTGTCCCTAACTATGTAAATCATGTAAACCTGTGCGCCCCCCTGGTCCCAATATCTCAAAATACCTCTCTAGCACTGCCCGCCAAAATTCCCTTCCCCCACCGGTGCTACCCCATCTTTTAAAAAATGAATGAGACAAAGTCTGCCTCACATGTGTCTCCCAGGGTGATTCCCCTTTTTACCTGTATATAATTGTACAGCCCAGTTAGTTCTTTTTATTACATATATCTTGTTTTATCTATGTTATTTTTAAAGGCCCTAAAAAGTAAGCCGTTTGATAGTACTGGAAGGATGTAATATAGGTTTTATCCTAATTTTACTGTATATTGGATTCTCATCCTTTTATGTTTGTCCTTGATCTTAAATTGTCACCCTGGAGAAGGTTACATTTCATTAAATAGCCCAACAATCTTGTATAAATCCCAATGGACAGGGTCTCAGGTTGGAGCAATAAGTTATATTCCCTGTCTACAAGTGCTCAGCTTAGTTAAAAGCATGTCATGCTATTGTAATATCCATCATTAGAATGAATATAACAATTAAAAAAAAAAATTCTGATAAAATACTACATACCAACAACATACACTTGCAGATGCAAGGTACATTAGAAGTCTTATATTACTTAACTTCCTATTAATTAAATAGTTCATTTTACACAGTATATTCAAGTAGTATTACTTGACCTTTATAATGATTAAAGGTTAGAAAGCATTTCTTAACCTATTTTTTTTCTATCTTCGTAAGTAAAGACATGCAAATAACACAGATATTGTAAAACAATGCTGAACCACTTAGTGATCTGGAAATAATTAACAATGTTTGTTGTTGTTATTGTAAATACTATCCCATGTATATTCGCACATTCGTTTTTAAATTTAATACGACATATAGCATATGGTAATTATTACCCGAACTCTCCCAGATCTCTAAGTAAACAAGACTCCAACAATCCCATTGCAGCATTTGCTGCATAATGGGTGTAGAAAAATGGTGATTCACATAAAATTATCTGTTCCCTCCAATTTAATCTTATTCTAGTTGGGCTATTTCTTCAAACTTGCTCATGTTATTAAAGATCAAACTCAGTGTTTATCCTTTATTTTTTTCCCTGTTGCAAAGTATGCTATACCTTTTTAGTGCTATTGCCCTAATATACAACATATTTACAAATAGACTAGTCATTTATACATTCACATATGGTTTTTACATTTGAACTCTTTATTAGTATAAGGGAGGTAACTACTGTTGACAAATAAAAGGTTATTGCAGCATTGCTTCTCTTTAAACTGTGTATACCCTGGTAGATGTCTCCTTATACAAGAACAGTGTGCTTTCATGTATCATGTAAGCTATTGTACTAGATTTACAAGTATTCCTATTTTTAAGCATAGATTTTATTTTTAGCACCGCACCCACACGGCAAAGTTTTATATATGTATTGCCAATTATTAGTAAAGTATTTGTGTTAAGCAGTGTGCTTGGGCAATGGTTTTTAACCAAAGTCCCAAGGATAAACAACTCCAATTGATTTATTGCTCGGGCAGTGGTCTGCCATGAATTTGGACTATTGGGGACAAGGGCCCTCTTGGCTTAAAAAAGTTGGGACAAATTACAAAAATGTAGGGACACAGGCAAAAACATGTTCACCTCATGAATATTTCCAAAGCAGATTTTTGTTTTGAAAAATATGTACTAGCTGTTTTCATTCATGTTTTTTTTTTTTTTTCTGTTCAAAAAATTATTAATTCATAATACTGTGTTCTTAAATACCATATAACCTTTATTAATTATTATTAATTTTAATTTGAACAAACAATAAAATCCGTTATAAACACAAGGCGTTAATAATGAAACCTGTTTAAACTACAAAGTGTAACAGTGTTACATCATCAATTAGCCGGGCTTCCAAAACTGTAAGCCGTTAGCAACACTCATAGCAACGGTGTTGGTAATTCGACTTCAAAAGTCTTTGATGTTTCTGCCGAAATGTTGCTGTTAAGCTGGACAGCAGTTTATCGCTGAAAAGCGTGTTTTTATCGATTGATACTACTGTATCTGAACTGTTCAAGCGCTGCCGATAAAGCGTTAATTAATTAGTTTCTAGTGAAAAAATTGGTCATAAATTGACGTCACGATCAATGATACAAATTTTACCAACTACGCCGAATTATTAACTTGTAAATTGTGTGCACCCGCAGACCCGCTTAGGAAAATGTGGTGGGGACAAATCATTTATTTTTGTGCCAATGGCGCATCCACAGCAGAACACTGCTCGGGCAATGGTTTTCAACCGAAGTCCCCAGGGTAAACAACCCCAATCATTCATTGATCAACAGAACGTAATGAATTCATTAAGAACACAATATGATCTATTAATCCTTTTTTGAACAGAAAGAAAAACAAACATGACGTAAAACAGATAGTACGTACTTTTCAAAAGAAAAATCTGTATTGGCAATATTTATGAGGTGTAAATATTTTTTGTCTGTGTCCCTACTTTTTTGTAATTTGTCCCCACTTTCTCAAGTCTAGAGGGCCCTTGTCCCCAATAGTCCAAATTCATGGCAGAACATTGCATCATAAAATTAGGCGGTCATCATAAGGTTTATTTATCACTGAAAAATGGGTCAGAAACTACCATTGAATGATTGATTTTTGCTTAAGCGTGTCACATGATCGTCAGCTGACCCATGATTATTTGTATAGTTTTGCATAATATTGACCTTCTATCACCAAAATAGGCAGAATATCTCAAGATGGTGGTCACAATACAGTAATATTCTGACAGTTAATTGCATTCAGCTATAGCAGACGCACCTGTGTTTGCGAATCGTGTGATTGAAATGCATCTGTCCTGCAGTGACTCTATGGTCACCAAGCGAATGTGAATTACGTTTGATGTCTACTCACGACCAACGTATAGTTATCGCATGATCACCACAAGTTTGCCTCAAGACAGCAATGGTATTTTGGCAAAAACAAGAATATCAATTTTTTTTGGATAAAAATCCTGCATGTATTGGTGCCATTTACAACTTTTAATTTGACAAGTATATCAGGAAGATGTTATGGTAAAATGTTCAAATTAAAAAAAAACACTATTTTTTCAAGTAGCTTTATGATTGTAACACACATGAAATAAAGAGATGGTATGGACAATTTGTTAAAAGCATGCAAAAAATTTTGGTTATTTATAAAGCACATAGCGCCTTGCGGTCATCGTGCGATAACCTCATGTTTCTTGCGGCGAGCGTGAGGTGTCAGTTTCTTATTTCATAATTTGCGGTGCGGTTGGTAGTTTAATCACACTTTGACACAACTTAAGCGCTTGCGGTTGTTGCGGCGTCCTTGCGATCGAGAAATAATGCACAGGTGCTGTAAGGTCGATGCACGTTTTTGACACAAATCTTGCAGCAAGTCTTCGTAAGGTCGCCGCAACCCGGTTCGAATTGGCCCAGTACATAACGTTACGCAATGCACATCTCGGTACGTATTTTTAGCTAACATGAGCATGAAAAGATTGTTATTGGGCCAGATCACACCAGTAACACTAAAGTTATTGGCCCTTTTCATGCAAAAAAGTGCAAAACTGCCTTTTTTCCAACTTCATTTTCCATCTAATCTTAACCAAACTTTTATAGTTTGTGTATGACCATCAGATCTCAGCAGACGCCAAAAATGGGCAAGATTGCGTTTCAAACACCTGAGTTATTGCCCTTTGTTTATGAAAAAATATACTGAAATGGACATTATTCAGGATAGAGACTTCAATTTTCAACCCATTTTCACCAATCTTGCACATTTTGTCTATGACCATGAGATTACAGTTGAAGTTGAATATAGGCAAGATAGGACCAGAAACACCAGAGTCATTGCCGTTTGTTTGTAAAAACAAAAATACAAAAATGGACATTATTCAGGATAGAGAGTTTATTTTTCATCCAATCTTCATCAATCTTGCACAGTTTGGCTATGACCATATGATTACAGGTGAAGTTGAATATAAACAAAAGCGGGCCAGACACACCGGAATTATTGCCCTTTGTGAACAAAGGACATTATTCAGGATATAGACTTCATATTTCATCCAATCTTCACCAATCTTGCACAGTTTGTATATGACCATAAAATTAAAGGTGAAGTCAAATATAAGTAAAATTGGGCCAGAAACACAGGATTTATAGCCCTTTGTTTGTGAAACAAATATACAAAAATGGACATTATTCAGGATAGAGACTTCATTTTTCATCCAATCTTCACCAATTGTGCACAGTTTGTATATGAATGTAAGATTACAGATGAAGTCTCATAAGCATGTTCGGTCCAGAAACACCAGAGTTATTGCCCCTTGTGTGTGGAAAAAATCATCAACAAGTTAACAATTATTGGCTTTCACACACGAAACTTACACAGTGTGCGTATGACCATAAAAATTGATTGATAAAATTTGATTTCCAACAGTTGCAAACCTTGCATGAAGTTATTGGTACTTGCAATATTTATGGCTTCAAAGCCTTCATTAACATCATTTAACATAATTGGACAGAAAATTATAAAAGAAAAAGCAAAACTGGACCTTATAGCACAGCCATCGCAATTATTGCATTGCAACTAGTTCTACAAAACTGTCTGTAAAAAGACATCAAAATCTACTGTTTGCATTTTCCAGAATTGCCACTGATCTAATGAAAAGGGGTTAGGTAAGAATATTGAGAAAAATGATATGAGAACAATTAGCAAAAACACCGCGCATCTGCTACCCAACTCATACTTAAGTAAGCCCATTGCTCTAACCAATGAATTCAAATCGATCCTATCCCCCATTGTGTATTGTTCAAATACCTTAATTTTCAAACCTGTCACAACAGTGCAGTCTTCATCTGTACCAGTTCTCAGGTGAGCGCTTTGAGCCATCATGGCCCTCTTGTTTATCGCTTAAACTGCGTAATCAGTTTTACCAAAAATCTTGTTGAGCTAATGGTGTAAGTTAGCCTAAAGAATCAATTAAAAGTGAATCAAACAAACCTTTCTACCCTAATGGTGACGCATCATGTATGTGGGTAGAAAAAGTGATGTTTTAAGGTCCTGTCGCCAGCTCTAGCAGTGAGTGTCTTGAAATATGAGCTTAATGATGCTTCTCAAATAGTGAATGTGATAATTGATGATCTCATTGTCACGACGGTTGAGAAATCAGACAAGAAACCTAAGCAACAAGGGGGTAAAAAATTGTCAGAAAAAAAGCTGTTAAGTTGGAAAACAAATTATCATTGGATAATTGTTAACCAATAAGGGCCAGAAATCAGGTTGTCTTGTAGGACTGAAAAAAGTATCTTGGCAATTGTCGACTACAACTTACTTTGGTATCATAAATTGAGTGAGGACAATAATTTGCAGGTCTACCAATCATTACATTATGATTGGTAGACCTGCAAATTAATGTCCTCACTCAATTTATTCTATTTGCATATATGAAAGTGTGTATATATAACGAACACATTAAATACTCTCATAAATGATCTTGTTTAAACAATGATAATACCCTTTAAATTTCTCAAATACCCTTTGCAGTTGACGGACAGGGGGTAAAATACCCTTTAACCAAAAGATCAGGGGGTACAATACCCTTCAGGCCTTTGAAACCTTATCTGGTGCTCTGCGTTAGGGTTTAATATACGTGCATCAGAATGAAGTTTTATGCAAATGCAGGGAACTCAGTGATGTTTTATGCAAATTATTTAAGGATTGAATTTAATTTTGGCTGCGTTCATGCGATTATGAACGCAATGGTCAAACTGGCAAATTATCCATGAAGCGCTGCGTTCATGCGTCTTTGAATGCAATGGTCAAATTGGCAAATCCATGATGCGTGTTAGCGCTTCATGGATAATTTGCCAGTTTGACCATTGCGTTCATAATCGCATGAATGCAACCAAAATTAATTTCAATCCTTATATTTACATTATATATGGGATGATTTCATAGCATTCCTTTATATTGTTTTTGTTTTACATGCATTTTATTGCCATTCTAAGAGAAAAATCACGCACAGCAGTTTTCTTATAGGAACAGTGTAGTACCGCCCATTGTAACCGAACTACACAAAATAGAATGCAAACTACGATTAATAAAATAGTTCCCTACAAAAATTTCATTTGCTCCTAATTTTACATTCAATTTGTTGCAACAAATGAAATTCAATGAAATTTTTCTTACATAAAACATATCGCTACAAAACTAAAAAAGTAACTTAAACAGATGCACAAATAACGGTATAGCCAACAAGCACCAAACATTATTAATGCTTTAGAAAGTTTAGTATAAAATAAGAGGTGCTTTGTTTAAAGACTACAGTAAATCCACATCATGAATACTTCTACTGTTGAGTTCTGACACTTTAAAATCACACAATTCCTAGGCTGTGAGTTTAAAACAGATCCTGGATAATCCTGTTTAATTATTAACACAACTGACGGAGCCTTAAATGCTTTTAAATGCTTTAAATCCACACCATAATATTCATATTTTCACTCGGCGAGAAAAATGCAAAACAATCCACATATGACATCACTAAACAAGTGATGATGTGTAAGCTAATTCATTGATCAACACTGCAGTAGCATCCACACGGGCGTATCTAAGGTCTTTGCTTTACCTGTGCAGAACTTGTCTTAGAAAGGATAACATGTTAATATAAATCTCAAAATGCATTTTTTTTTCTTATTGTTCATGTTAAACAATTCATCATTATTATTTGTGATATAAATTCGCAATGAATTAAACGATCTACATGCATCTAGCAAATAGACACATCAATGTGAAATCAAATTCATTTTTAAGCTACGTTCGTGAACCAATGTTATGTCATGAAGATTTCCTGTGGTCGCTTCTAAGAAAAGTAAATCTAATGTTTACTTAAAATGCCATAACATGTACATAATTGATTTTTGTAGAAGTAGAACTGAAACGAAATGTTCATGGGTATTAATTAAAGAAAATATTTAATCAAACGTTAACAATAAATGCAAAAAAAGCTTAACATTTAACAGTACAAGACATCTTAGTTCATGTCGAAATATAATTTGCTTAAAAATAGGACACACAGATATTACTACGCCGGTGATAAGGCATTGCGTTCATACAATTATGAATGCATACCCCTTCCCTATTAAAATGCCTATGAAATGTAAATATTATGATTTGGTTGCTTCTGGTAGTAATGTCCCTGAAATCTGTTATGTACTATTATTGCTGTTGCACTCGGATGATGATGATGGTGATGATGATGATGATGATGGTGATTAGCTCTGGTAATAATGTCCCACCAAACTAATGAACTGTCGATGTTTTTCCACAATGTTTGATGGCAGTGATGGTGATGATGATGATAATGATGATAAATACAATTCAGTATTAAGTAAACTACTGAAATTGCTACTGCTGGTGTGCACACTATTTAGATATCCATCTACTTACAGACCAAGAAGCAGGGACCAGCATGAAGCACTCCAGCACCAGATGGTTCGGAGGAAGAACTGTAAGTAGCCCAGTTGATGAATACAGATCTGTAAGTGATGGTGCTATCACACCAGAGCCCATCAGTACTAATTAGTCCACTACCAGTGTTTCACCGGAGGGGACTATAGGTTTGCCGTCCGTCTGTCCGTCAGTCCGCAAAATATTGTTCCTGCGATAACTCAAAAAGTACTGAAGATACTTTGATGAAACTTGGTGTACATATAAATGGTAATGTGAGTATTATGCATGACCTTTTATTTTTCACCAGAGGTCAAAGGTCATGCAACTGTTACTAAAAATAGAAATAAACTAAAACAAACTGAATCCTGTGATAACTAAAGAAGTACTGAAGATATTTCGATGAAACTTGGTATACATATAAACGGCAATGTGAGGATTATGCAGGACCTTTTATTTTTCACCAGATGTCAAAGGTCACGTGACTGTTACTAAAAATAGAAATAAAATAAATACTGTTGGTACAAAGATTTAACTATGGGTTTGCCATCCATCTGTGCGTCTCTCTATCTGTTTGTCCGTATGTTTGTCTGTCCGTCCCCAAAACCTGGTTCCTGCAATAACTCAAAAAGTACTGAACTTATTTCGATGAAACTGGGTATACATATAAACGGCAATGTGAGGATTATGCACGACCTTTTTTTACCAGAGGTCAAAGGTCACGTGACTGTTACTTAAAATATTAATAAACTAAATACTGTAATAGTTTGAAATGGACATAAGATATGACCATGAAACTTGGTACAGAGATTGAACTATAGGTTTGCCATCGGTCTGTGTGTTGTTTTGTCTGTTCGTCAGTATTTCTGTCTGTCCGTTCGTCCCCAAAACCTGGATCCTGTGATAACTCGGAAAGTACTGAAGACACTTCGGTGAAACTTTGTATACATAGAAACAGAAATGTGAGAATTATGCACGACCTTTTATTTTTCACCAGAGGTCAAAGGTCATGTGACGGTTACTAAAAATAGAAATAAACTTAATACTGTTATATTTGAAAAGTGCATAACATATGATCATGAAACTTCATAAAACTTGGTACACAGCTTGGACTATGGGTATGCCCTCCGTCTGTGTGCGTCTGTCTGTCTGTTCGTCTGTCGGTCTCACTATGTCTGTCTGTCCCGTCCCCAAAACCTGGATCCTGCGATAACTCAAAAAGTACTGGAGTTTGTTTTGCTGGTTTGGGCAACTTCGAGGTACGGGAGTTGACTGTACCTACTTTTTTGTTCAGTGATGTCTTATCTTCAGTTAGCATCGTGATGAAATGTATAGCCTTTTCCTGGCACTCACCTGCTACTCTGACGCCATGCCGTCCCTGGATGCCGTGCTGATCAGGCCATCTGGAGGAACACAACCAGTACCTCTGGAGTGACCACAGGCCAGTAACCATCCGGTCAGTCTACGCATTGGTCTGGAATTTCTTCATGTGGTCGCTGGAATAGAAAGTTGTAGAAAGAGGCACCCAGAATGATGAAAACCTTAAAAAATTACCCTTATAACCATTTAAAAAGTATATGGTAGTTTGGAACATTAAACTTTTCTGTCAAAGTTAACCAACAATAATGTACAACAACCTGTAGTTCAGTGAAGTAGGTATTTCTTTCTGCACAAGAAATATTATAGTGGCTATCAAACTTGTTGGTAAAAGAGCAAAAGTATTTGAGCCATTAGTTTAAGCAAATGATAAGCTTTTGATGAAGAAAGAAAATGTTCTAGTATAAGTAATTGAAACATTTACCAGTATTGTTTTACACACAATGTTTTTCTTGTCGTATTACAGGTCTTATTAGTATTATAGATCAGATCTATATGGGAGGCTTATTATCAAGCAAGCGGATAGATGCAACAACAGAGAACTGTAATTATTAGTATTATGGATCAGATCATATGGGAGGCTTATTATCAAACAAGCGGATAGATGCAACAACAGAGAACTGTAATTATTAGTATTATAGATCATATCATATGGGAGGCTTATTATCAATCAAGCGGATAGATGCAACAACAGAGAACTGTAATTATTAGTATTATAGAGCAGATCATATGGGAGGCTTATTATCAAACAAGCGGATAGATGCAACAACAGAGTACTGTAATTATTAGTACAGATAAATAGTTTGTGTGAGTGTTTTCTTTCATGAGAAAATAATTTCAGTGAATGTCCTTACCAGCAAACAAATGCAACAGACATCCATCTCGGCCTGCCATTGCAATGCTGTCAGAGTCTGGACAGAAGGTTCAGCAGTGTGAGGTACATTTAAATATTAGACGAGTAAGTAGTCAGTAGTAAGTGCTAAGTAGTCAAAAGCATAACTCAAAAATATCAGCATAACTCATTACAAAATATCTCTTTTAAGATAATTGTTCATAATTATTCAGGTACCTATCAGGATAATGCCCATTGTTTATAACTTTGTAGCCTCTAGCCATGTATTTGCCCAGACATAGCTGCATTACTGACCTCATTGAAGAAACTTGTTGATATTCCTATGAGATTTTAGCTCACCTGGTCAATGATTCTATTTTCAAGAAGGTTTAGAAATAGGTGTGCTGTTCATTTATTATTTATTCATGATCATTAAGTCTGTAACCAGGTTCCTTTGAACTGTAACATATTGCCATGTCATGAAGCTTCATTGCAGCTCTGAGGCACGTTTTCGTTTGGATTTGAGAACCTGACGGACATATTCACCAGCAATTTGCAGCGTTTTTTGTGCCCACCATGCTGAATATTAAGGTAAGATAGCATTAGTTTTTAGCCCGCCATCATTGATCGGTGCCCCCAAAGGTACTTTGGTGTACAGTGATTGCAGTGTTCGTCTGTGTGTCCGTCAGTCTGCCCTGTCTGTTCAGTATATCTTTATGACTAATGAAAGTATAATTCAAATCAAAATACAATGGAGAACACAAAATGATTTACAGGGTACATAACGAAAATCTACTTGTGAAGATCAACAGTCACAGGATTTATGAGAACTTGGCATTCGACGCATCGCAGGCAAGCAATCGATCAAACCACTGAGATTACAAACACCTTGAAGTATTTAACAGTAGCATGCAAAGGTAATTTAGAGATTGGCGGGATTCGATTGACAATGCATTTAGCCATTAAAAAGTCAGGACTTCATTGACAGAGATGTCTTGTAATTATTTTAAAACATTTGTATTCTGTAAACAGATTTTCTTATTTTTAAAAATATCTTTAAATGTCTAAACTAATAAAACTAAATCATCTGAACTAACCAAAAACAACTACAGTAAACTCCGCTTATAACGATATTGAGGGACCATAGAATACCATCACATCCCTAAATAGGCAACCAAGAGCATGGACATACACGTATATAATAAAGACGCAGCACCGTTCAGTTTACATACTTAATATTGCCAAAACTACCGATGGTCTTTCACTTTATTTGCAACTTTTCTCTGAACAGTTGTAACAATCCTATTATGTGGACAGTCACACCCAAGGCAATTTTAATCGATTACCACAACACTTTTAATTTAATCAAGCCGACCATATACCGAGGGTTGAGCGTGAAATTATTGTATCTGATATATCTGATATAGAAATGTTAACCCTCGATACGTGTTTACCTGTATGGATGTTTTTCACACCTGATACAAACTCCTTATATCGTAATAAATGGGGAATATTTGCGTATGGGCCATGAAAAACACGTCGTTCTACCCAAAACTTCTTTACATGAGATATAGTTACAAGCGATGTTGTATAAATTGAAACATACAGGGATCTGGCCGGGACCTTAGACTCCGCATCATTATATGCGATATATCGCTATACGCGATATCTTTACAAGTGGAGTTTACTGTATTATATCAAGAAAACAAATAAAGTAAAACAAATGACCTATGACCTTTGGGATAAAACATCTGTCACACTGACCAATCAGATAGTCATACTTACAAAATGACTACTTACAAACTTACTACTTACAAACTTACTACTTACAAACCATGTATTTTTAATGCTATATAAGTTACACATAGGTTTTCCAAAATAACAACGAAAACCAATAAAAACTTGATGTAATTTTATCCATTTTATTTGATGATTATCCCAAAACAACACAATATTTCCAATATTTCCTTCAGTTTCAGAAGGGTTTTCTTCTTTACATACAATGTACTTTTATTTTTGGATTCTGTGAAAAAATATTGAAAATGGTCAATTTGTCAATCTGTGAATTGGTTTCTATAAGGACAAAATCTTTGCAGTAAGTTTTGTTCCAGCTGAAACAAAAAATGCACCTCTCATATTACAGGGGCAGTTACTCCGGCATCATTACAAGATGGAGATGAACACAAAGTTGTTGCTACAAGAACTCTCCATGGCCACGATTACTGTTTGTCTTGAAAAGAACATGGTTAGTGTTTAAAATAAGCAAGCTGTTAAATATGCCCCACCCACCCTATCAAAGATGGCGGGGTATATTGGTTTGCTAATATTGGTTGGTAACCATATTAGTTTCTGCTCTCGAAGTCCTACAGTTTTCATCTGATCTTCACCAAACTTCATGAAAATGTTTGTGGGCATAATATCTCGGACAGGTTGGATAATCAGCAAAATAGCTCCAGGAATCATTGGGTTATCTTGAATTTATCTAAATCATCATTTTTAGGTGTTTCTGCTCTCGAAGTTGGACATTATTCATCCAATTTTCACCAAACTCTAGTGAATGTTTGTGGTTGTAATATCTCGGCCAAGTTCAATAATCAGCCAAATCGCCCCAGGCACTGCAGAATTATGGCCCTAGATTTATCTAAAATTGGCCTTTTTAAAAGTATACACTCTCTATATCCGTCAAGTTTCATCCAATCCTCACCAAACGTGATATGGGGGGGGGGGGGAATACTGTTCTTGTTATGTTATAATTGCAGGGAAAGGAACCAGAGAATTCTTAATACATGTAGCCAGAAATTATAATTGTCTATACGAACCTCGGGTCTGTTTCAGAACCAGTTACAGTTGCTTTAAAAGTGCCAAGTTAAATTTATGCGTCAGCTTGAATAGAAAAGCCATAAGTTAATCATAGCAACTCTCATGTTCCTAGTACAGTTGCTCTGACCTCTCTACAGTATGTTGGTACAAGATGGAGATAGAGGTGTTTTGAATGTGAAGCTGTCGCTACCTTAACTCAATAAGGCCACAAACAGCAAAAGCAAAGAAGTTAAATTTCTAAAATACTTCTTTAACTTCATCATAGATAACTCAAATATCTACGATAACGCAAGCACATCTCAAAGTCCCAGCGAAATCATTCATACCTCTATAAGAAGCTTTCATGTTTAACTTTAGCATCGACAACTGAAGCACAGATGTTGGTCCTTAATTGTATGTGCTGTAATTTCACCCTTGATTATTTGAGGAAGTGGTTCACACTTCTATGTAGTGAATTTCTGGCAGATGCAAACCTTTCACACTTGTGGAGAGCCACGAACGGGTTTAGGGGAATCGTGTTTTTTAACAAAATGTCAATTAGGAGAAATTAACTACATGTAGCCTACACTATAAAACATACGCTTCTACTAAAATTACTGTGGAATCACTTGAAATCGCAGGGTACAAAATTTGCGGACTTGCGGACATATTTGCGCGGTCTTAAATTCGCACATATCTGATTTTGAAAAAACTATTTAAAAAAATCAGTTTTGTTTTTACAAAAAAAAACAACCAATTATTCTATGAAGCGCCAACTTGACAGAAGATAGTGACAGCTTGTTTTTTTGCAATAAACATGTGCATCAGTCAGTACCAGATCAATGGTCTACTCTGAAGAATAGGGGCCATGTAACATGTAAACTCTAGAGGCATTGCTTAATTACGATATCTATAAATATTCTAGGTGGTCATAAATTCGTGCAATGGCGGGACCGCGAACAGCATGAAAATTATACCTCCGCGAAAAATAGTGATTCCACAGTATAGTGATAAACAAGTAGTTTTATTGCATATGTACCTGGTAGTTTGTTTTTTGTAAACACATTACAATTACATGTTGTAAGTATTAATGTTTTGGATCTATTATTAATTACTCTGAGCTCAAATGTCTTGGAAAGTATTTCTCCAAAAACATTTTACTTCCAATATCTCTGGACAGGCTATTCAATTGTATAAGCTACTATGATTATTTAAATTCAGGTGAGAGACTTAGGGCCATCTTGGTCCTCTTGTTATTTGTTACTGACACATCTCTTTGCATTTGCTTAATAAACATACTTACTTTACATTATACAATTCCTAATTAATGAGATTAATGTTCCAAATCCTGTACAAAAACACAGTTCTATATATACAAAATCATGAGATTATATGAAAATCAGTGCTGTCTGATAATTTTTTTTTTGGTTCTTGTTTTCTGTCTTGTATAGTTATGTCATTCTGCATCTGTAGATTCACAAATCTACACCAGAAGTATGCATGGTTTGGATATTTTCTGTATGTATTTTCATATAATGACTAAAAACAGACAATGGTCTCTGGTATTTTAGATCACCTGAACACAAAGTAAATTCATCATATATCTCATTTCCAACTGATTGATGATAAAGAGCCTTTACAGGTCCAACATAGATCGAACCTCTCAGTCATACAAAAGAGTAAGCTTTTCTGCTGAATGTAGGAATGTAGGAAAAATGTAGTAAACATTTTTATGCCATCAAGTATTGTTTGAATACAAGGAACAGATCGGTTAACGTGTGGTGCATCTCAGTGGAAAACAATGCAAATGTTGTGGAAAATTGTTCATATAAAGTATATTCAGGCCATGGTTTGGTAGGCGTATGATATCTTTTAAAACTGCTACATCACAGATTGGGATAATGACATAAATGAAAAACAACAAATGTTCAAATCTACTAAATTAATATATTTTTAGATACAACTAGCTGAAATGACATTGCAGACAGATCAACAGAAGTTTAAAACACACTGATTTGGTCTTTACAGCACATTGTTACAACCCAATTTAAGAAGTGTCTCAGGACGCTTTTCAACTATTTATAATTCTTCGGTTACTGTTGTGAAATTACCACGTGGTCCAAATGGCCAATCGATTTCACTTCTGGAGTTCCATAGTTTACAAAACACACCTGAAACGATAAGTAGCGCAAAAAGATTTCTGAAAAGTATGAAGTTGTTTAGCAACTCGGTTAGCGACAACCTCATATGCCAAGGGCCCGGGTTCAAAAAAGTACTTGGACTTTTTTATTTAAAATTTAGTTTGTACTACTTTTTCCAATATATTTCAGGTAATATTTTTAAAAGAAATCTTTCAATGAACAAAAACAATCGTTTAAAATTAGTATTTCATCTTTTGTAAAAGTTGACTATTGGATTCACCATTGCAGCTTCGATATGACACTTAGAACACTGAAAGTCTATTTAAAAGGGCTTTTCCAAACAAGTTGTTAAGTCCGCTATTATTGGTATTGTTATACTATTAGGTGATGCTTCATTGACTACATTTGATGACTTTTACATTATAAACAACATGTTTGGCCTCAGTGATGTATGTCCTATCATCTGTGAAGTAGCAGCTTTAAACCAAAAGTCAATGTTGATCTTATCTGAAAACATAGCATGTTTTAGCTATTGTTGCATGATTTATCATAACTTTTGTACATTTGTTTATTATATTTACTCATCAAGAGTAAATATGGTAAACAAATGTACAAAATTCATAATTCTTTTATTTGATTAAATTGAACTACATGTCAAACCGTAAAAATAAAAGCTGTATCAAACAATTCTTTCTTTTAAAGTTTTTAAGTGTTATATCAATTTAATTACTTTGAGCTATAACTTATTTATAACAGTTTAACGAAAATGATGACTATGGTGATTTTCCACGCTTTCGATAATTTTTTGACCATTTCTTTTACTTTGACTATTAAGCGATAGTGAAGTTAAATATGTCAGAATCTTCTATAAGCAGAAAGAATCTTGAAGCGCCTAGTTCGCGATAAGGATCTTTTTGGGGTCAGCTGCCCCCACTTCCAGCCTACAAGTTGCCTTCGGCTGTTGTCTAAGATTAGCGAGCACCACCTGGGTGTGTGTTTCATATTAGAGTTTTAAAATTACAACATGGCATATGATTTGTGTCCAGCTTGAAGCAAATGCCCCAGGGGTCAGCTGGGAGGGGGGCACGCGCCACGGTAAATTCGGGCCTGATAATAATGGATACGTTTGAAAGTATAAATGTTACTCCATTTGCGCTAAATCCACAACTTAAAAATGTGATTTACAAAGACACGTACGTAAAATGTATTTTTATAATAAAAATTCAGTTATTGCATAAAAGTAAGGTTATGCTAATAGTATACTTTCTATCTATGCCTGCCATCAGTGCATGTTTTAATGACATGATAATGGCAAAGTTATTATAACACCTGTGTGGTGGACAACTCCACAACTGACATGTTTTCTGTTGAGTTGATTTATCGTTCTAACTCGAATGTTATAAAGATAGCTGAGCTTTTCTACTCGCCCCGGTTAACGTGTCTAATGTTTGTTTAAAGTCTTATGACTTTGAATCTACATTTTGTCAGGTTTCAATTTTGGTCGAATATACGTGATGTGCTTATATGCAAGGTTATCCGCTTTCTTTCGATTGCTTCATTCTAAATATGTTTCTTAAATTATTGATCGTGTGGTTGAATTAAAACTATACTCTGCGTCCCACATGGTTTAATTCCTACGGATCAGAACTCTAAATCGTTGTTTATCGGCTGATAAACAACGATAATGGTTAGGTCACGTCGTTGCGTCGCTTGGTTGCGCCACTTTGTTGATTCGCTTGGTTGTGTCACGTCGTAGCATTGTTTGGTTGAGTCATGTCGTTGTAATATCGTTTGGTTGAGGCATGTCGCTGCATCGCTTGCTTATGTCAAGTCGTTGTGTCGTTTACTTGTATTACGTCGCTGCAACGTTTGGTTGTGTTTCTTCATTGCATCATTTAGTTGTGTCCCGTCGTTGTATTCTTTGGTTGTTTCATGTCGTTGCATCGCTTGCTTATGTTACCTAGTTACATTGTTTGGTTATGTCACTTCGTTGCATTGTTTGGTTGTGTCACTTTGTTGCATCGTTTGGTTGTGTCATGTCGTTGACTCATTTGGTTGTGTAACGTCGTTTCATCGCTTGGTTGTCTCACCTCGTTGCATCGCTTGGTTGCATCAGGTCGTTGATTCGCTTGGTTTCGCATTGGCGTTGCATCGTTCGGTTGTGTCACGTCATTGCATCGCTTGGTTGCGTCACGAAGTTGATTCGCTTGGTTTCGCAACGTCGTTGCATCGTTCGGTTGTGTCACGTCATTGCATCGTTTGGTTGTTTCACTTCATTGCATCGTTTGGTTGTGTAACGTTGTTTTGTAGCCTGGTTGTGAGACATGCATGATCTGCTTGGTTGTTAGACATGTTTGTGTTGTAAGGCTGAATTGAAAAGTATCGTCACATGAATGACTTTTCAGGCACGAGTAAACACTTTTAATGTGTGTACTTCGTCATTGAATTATGAATACTACACGAAAGTATACAGGAAATTTATTGTTTGTCATTGCTATGCAAATCTTTCGCAAGCTCTCATGAACATATTAATATACGCGCATCAAAACGAAAACATATAAACAACGATAAAGCGAAAATTATTTCGATTCTAACATGACATTACAGCATATTCTGCAATTAAAGTTTCTATATTTTACAGTTTCGGAACTAGATCTACATTTTGTGAGTTGTTTATCGGCAATTTTACAACGGATTTGTGTTCGTCTTTGTCTATAGAGAACGTTTGCCATGTTACAATTAATAAATAATTTTCGTGTGTTTCGGACGTGCGAGAAAAACAGTCCATTTTGTTCACAGATTGACGAATTGACGATTTTCCAACTTTTTGTCACCGATTCCAAAAATAAAATAACACTGTATACAAGAGAGCAAAATAACACTTACGACCTATAAACATACTATGAAAACCGTTTCGTTTATGAGTAATCAACAGTTTAAAATGATACATTTATAAAGCGTTTGTAACGCTAAACGATGGAATAATTTGGAGTGTTTCTGTTGTTTTCGTTGAAATTGTTGACAGCACGTGGAACACTATAAAAAGTAAATAATGCAGGATGAAAGATACAAGTCGGAATGGCACAGTGGTTAAGGCGGTAACCTTGTAATCCGGAGGTCCCGGGTTAGTACCCCGGTGGGACCAATTCTATTTCTTTTTTTTTCCTAATACTTTTACTGCTTTATACTTGAGCTTTTTAGTTTCGATACTTAAACATGTCAAGTTATGACATTTAATTGCCTACTTAAAAAATGCGAAAATCTGTCCAAGTCCCTATAATCGGACGTGTCTTTATAAAATGTACCCGGATTTACTGTTCATGGTTTTACGTTTCGTAAACATTGTTTTCTCTCCTAATGGTCAAATGGTTTCACTGAAATATACACATATCAAGTAAAATTTTAAGAAGTGTTTTTGTAATAAATGTGTAATTGTAGAAGGCCTGTCATCGACCTCGTGGCCCTGCATTCTGGTTGTCTTATAGCGCCTCCTGTCATACGCGACAAAACTCGCACCTAACCCCTCTCCGGTACATCATTTCTCTCTCGTTCTGGCACTGTCGTCTGCACGAATTGTTGTCTGCGTGTCTGCTGCGTGTCACGTGTCCAATGTCGGATTGAAACATCGAAAGGTCGAACCGGAAGTCTACACGCCGGAAGCGAGTGACTCCAATAAACCGTCCTGACCTCTCCCTCTCCATCTTATCCCGTGTAGACTGGTGCACGTGCGACAAGCTTCTTGACGACAACCCGTTCAAGATAGCCCCATAACACATTAAATTGATTATGTATTTTTTGTGAAGTAAAACATAAGTGTTAGCTCGACTTTTCGAAGCTATTCTTCTCAACCAGTCGTCGGCGTTGGGGCTTGGTTAAAGTTTTTCAAATTAACTTGTTTCTCAGAAATGGCTTGAGGGATTTCATTCAAATTTAATAAATTTATTTCCCATATTAAAATGAACATTTAGGCCATGTTTGGTATCTATATTTGGAAATTTGTCAAATATTGGGCCGTTTAACACTTAAATATTTTACATATGAGCTATTTAGATATAAGTTACCGTTTTCGTTAAGCTAGTTTCTCAGGAATTAGGTTTTTATTCAAACTTAAAACACTTGTTATCTACATTAAAATGAACCCATAGGCCAATTTTGATTAATAATTTCTCGGTCAAATTCGATAATCAACCAAATCGTCCCAGTAACTGGAATTATGGCCTTTAAATTTTCTAAAACTATATTTTTTTTAGATGTTTCCGCTCTCGAAGTCCAACAGTCTTCATTACATCTTCACCAAAGTTGATGAAAATGTTTGAGGTTAAAATATCTTAGCCAAGTTCGATGATCAAACATTGCCCCAGGAACTGCATAGTTATGGCCCTTGATTATCTTTAATTGGCCCTTTTAACAGTTTCCGCTTCCTATGTCCGAAACTTCATTGATATTTTATTTCAAGTTTGCTCTTAACCTTAAGGGGTATAACTGTTTTACAAACAGCTAATGTTTAATATAAATGTCAAATATTTTAGGAAATTTCGGAAATAATAATCAATTTGAAACATTGAATTGCAAAAACATATCGCTGATCGAGTAGGCTAGCTACTACAACACAAATTCCTTAGTAATCATAATTCATTATATTATAAAAGTGCATTTCACAATATAAAAGTTGTAGTTTACGTTAACCGAACGCGACCTCAGAATAATAAAACACAAAACTTAAACGAAATTCTTGAAAAAAAAAAGCATCGACAATTGATACAGGTTCTCATAACATCACACTTGGGTAATATCCATAAGTTATTTACCTTACCTATAATTATGTGTCTGCTTATGATAACCAAATTGACAGTATTCATGATCTTTATTTGATACTATTTATACTGATTTGCAAGACAAGTCTGAAAATTTTCCCATATTTATTGTCCGAGTGTTATAAAAGCATTTCCGTTCAATGTTTATAATGTCCTCAGCCCCTATTCCACACACGCCACGATTCTCACGAATCGCCAGAAATTGATAAATTTTAGGAATCGTGATCATTCATGATTTCCTGGTCCGAATTGTGACGTAAGAACGATTCTGAGACGATTTAGTGATGAATCTATTACGACTACTGCACGACAGTTACGTATCAGTTAAGAATAGCTGAATGCATGTACGAATTAGGTTCGAAAACAAATATAGATTTTAATTTATTTTCAGCGTGTATTCGTGGGTTTCGTAACAGATTCGTAGCCGATTTGTGGTCAAGCCGCGAATTCTCGAATCCGCGAATGAGTTTAGAATACCTACCAATGCCTTCGAAAGATACCGATTCAGTTACGATGCCTAAAAATGCACTACGAATTTGTTACGAATAATCACGAGTTTGGAAATTTTGGATTCGAGACTTTGTGGCCAACATTTTGAACATTTCAAAACTTTTGTCACGAATTCCCGACTGCTCAAGAATTGCAAGAACTGACTATGAACATTATTGGAATCTGTTAAGAACTGCACGAATTGTTCGATTACGATTCAGCTACGAATCCTAAAATTTATAAGTTTTTGGCGATTCGTGGGATTCGTGATGTCTGTGGATTAGGGAACTACGAGTCAGAAAATACGATTGTTCGGCGGTGGTCTGTACTTCCTGTCTCTGAGCTCTCTTCTGCACGAATTGTCGTCTGCAAGTCTGTTCCTTGTCACGTGAATTATTTCGAGATGCGGACTAGTTCTGAGTTGATTTCGTCAACCGGAAGCCTACAAACCGGATGCGAGTGATTCCGTATTGACTGTTGCACGTGCACCAAGCTTCTCGGCGACATCAAGTGAACTAATCAGCAGTCTTCATGTTAGTTTATGCGTGCATTGACGAAATAAACCCGAATGGAATAAACTTTGCTTTTATTTCAACACTGTGGTGATAAAGCAAACACGCGCAGTATAATGATTTTGATGACGTTATGTTATGTTTTTCGTAATATTTAGTGTGTTTTCTTTCGTTTATTTTCAAAATAGAGACAGAAAAATTATGGGATAAATGTAATACTAGGTAATTATTGAATACAGATAAGTTTATTTGCTCGGCACAAAAACGTGAACCACTCGCCAAGGCTCGTGGTTATGGTTTTCTAAGCCTCGCTAAATAAACTTATCTTATTCAATACTAACCTAGTATTCTCTATATATTCTGGAGTTGCAAAGAAACCGCGATTTATCTGCTTCAGCTGCCGATTAACGCACCTTACATTAAAGTATTGTCTGGCTACCCAAAAAATTTAGATCTAATTTTGTTCTTTTACAGAATAGGGGAAAGATGCCACGATTCTACATGTTTTTGATATTTGTGTGCATACAACGTAACACTGCAGGACTCTTCCTATATTGGAAGCGAAGTATAAGGGGGTTTATTGACACAATTTTTATATTTTACATCCAAGCCTGGTCACACAAATCTTTTTGAGAAACAAACACTTCATACTTGCCTTTTACGGTGTTGCTCAGATATAACTTTTGCATGCATATAGTTCGGGTATTGTAGGATTATATCATAACAAGGTCTAAGCCATCATTTTTGTTGTTGCTTTGTTTTTCTGTCCGCTAGACATATACATATCGTAAAACATAAGAGAGGTTGTAGAAAGTCATTAAAATCTTTATAAAATGAAACAAAAACTAAGAAATATCTGCCTGTCAGCGATTAAACTTGCCCTGTATCTGTCTGTTCCCGAATCTAATTGTGGAATGTTCCTTTTGTAGGTCACAAAATTCGTATCTAAAATCGTGATAATTACTTTGTGTACGATTTTTGTTAGTGATAGTTATGTACGATCTTTATAAATAGTTATTACCTAGTGTACGATCTTTACTAGTGATTATTACTAAGAGTACGATCTTTATTAGTGGGTATGACTTAGTGTACATTTTAGTGATGATTACTTACTGTAGTGTATAATCTGTATTCATTATGAAATCATTTCATCGTCAAAAACTGAAATACGTCCTAAACATATTAATGGACAGTTTCTTCAAATTGAATAAATTTCACTTTTGTTCTAATATAGTTTTGTTAATTCTACAAAAACTGACATTTAACTTGTATTATCTGAAATCTGTTCACAATATTAAGTATATTTTTCAGAACAAAAATGCACATACTCATTATGATGGAAATTATTGGTACACTACATGTACGCATGTATCTACCAACTTCCGAACATGTTGTTTGAATAATAAAATATGTGCGCTCTTCTATTATTAAAAAATGACAAATGACATGATTTCTTTTGATGGAACTGTTTTCAGCATTTACACTAACAATAGAAAAACTTTGTTGGTACATTGTCATACATTTTAATGCAAAAAATATTCGAGTTTGTTAACTGTATGGTTATATGTATCAGATCTATAACAATCGAAACATATTGATACATAATAAAAGTTTCGATTTAAGAAATAATGTTCGATTTAGCGTGGTTCATTAGCTAATAAACAACGCTTTAGAATTATGATAAAAATGAATCTACAAACGCTCTCCGTTCTCAATAACCGCCCACCAGAACAAAAGCCGTACAATAATCCTATCATGATAACCATGATATGGGAGAAATTATTTCCATTTTAAATGATCTGAAAAATGAACTACATTCAACGGTGTTCCGACAATGTTCTCGCGCTTACGTTCGCACGCGCGTCACCGCTGTTACACTGTCATTCATTGATACCAATTGATAAAAAGTTACAAAATGAAGGGATGACGTTAGTTTCGACTATTTGTTAAAGTTGTTTAATTAAAAATAATGTGTTGATAGCATTTGCGTATTAGCTAATCTAACATTGACACGAGCTAAATATCCGTCAATAAACAACTCGAAAAAGTAGTTCTGAAACTGTAAATATAGTTCGCATCGTAATTGTAGAAAATGTTGTCTGGTCATGTTAGAATCGAAATAAATTTCGCTTTAGCGTTGTTTATCTGTAAATAAACAACGAGTGTATGGTCTGATGCGCGTATATTTAACCACTCGGGCGTGTGTGTGTGTGGGGGGGGGGGTTTGAAGTTTATGATGTCCTTCCGCGCCTGAGACTGCATTATGTGAGGACCCGGAGTTTGTCCAAGCATTCCTACCTAATTAACTGTTTTGAGACTCACGAAAGTTGGGACGAATTTTGAATCATAGCTGCAATTTCCCGCTATTTATTTTTTCAGTGAAAGATATTGTAATTTTGGTCTGGTCTTGTCCTGTGGTGGGAGGAAACCCCACCTGTCCGGTATGGTGACCACCAACCAAACTCACATGCGCCGGGAGTGGAAAGCGAACCCGGGATGCCTAGGTGAGAAGCGAGTGTACCAACCACTGCGCTAGCCGGAACGCCGTCGTGGTTTATAAACGCATCATACGCATTAGAACTCAAATCGTTGTTTATTTACAGATAAGCAACTCAAAATCGAAATTTATTTCCTAAATAAATAAAAACAACAACGAAAATAATGTTTACGCCAAATGCTTGAATCATGACAGTATACTAGTACTGCATCCAAGTTAATTTCAACTTGTTTTTAATTTTTAGCACTTTTTTCAATCTATTTCTTTACTTTAGTCAGGGTCCTTATTCTGCAAACATCATAAGTTTAGCTTAAATTATTTTCACTTAATGAATTAACAGCAGCTAATATACACTTAGCACAAAGCCATCTAAATATGAAATAAAAGGTTAAAGAAATAATAATTATTAATTAATTAATATTATGATGATTTAAGGTTACGGATAAGATTTTAGTTAGGATGTTTCTGGAATACGGCCCCTGATAATCACAATGCAATATATTATCAATCGTCCTAAGTGTTTAGTATGCTTACATCTGTATGAATTCCAATTGGTCAGTTTTGTCTGCTAAAGCTGTAACATGTAAAGCACGTGCAAGCAGACCGTGACACTATTGTAAACAGTGCGTAGCTACACTGAATGTGACTGTACTCGCAGTAAAATTAGTAAGTATTCTAAACTGTATTTATAAGCATTTGATAAATAATGTAAATCTAAAGAATATATTTATTCAAGATAAATGATACAATGTGTCGTTATGGTGGCCAGGATTCGTATGTTGATTTTTTCGCGGTATTTGCTCTTCTTTTTGCCCTGTAGGCGTAACGTGCGGAAAGAAGTATGCCTAGTTACGCCCTTGGTAATCCGATTTGTTTTTACTATTTGCTAGAACAATTTTACTCTGGGCGTTTTCCATATGGATTTCGATGAGCCATTTTTTGCGCCTCTGATTGCCTTCGATTTTGCAAGATCTGACATAGCGGACAGCTTCAACTAAAACATGTGGTTATAATGGCTAATCATGTACATGTAAGTCTAATACTTTTTATAATGTCAATATGTTTAAATGTGACCACGAATTAAGTTACATTTAACATTAAAGATTGTAAAATAAGTTTGCACTGATATTTTGTACGAAAATTGTGTGATTTATTTTTATTTTATATAGAATTTCAGCCTAGTGGGATGTTATCGCGTGTATTTTTGTATAATTTGCACTTGCAACTTAAGTTTGAATTTACGAAATATTGAAACTCGTGGTACACTATTTACACAACTTATTTTCTAACATAGAAGTATTATAGTTACACAATTTTGCAAAGCTAAACGTCTTTTCGAACATAATACTGTTTTTAATATGTCGGCATATTTTGGTAGCACAGACATATTTGTTGAAATACGTAAAACAGCCTTGTCCTAAACCACCACTTTTTATATGTCACGTGCTCTGAAGACGCAATGTTGATCGGTCTCCTATAGACGCTTTCTTCCGGTTCCAGTCATCGGGTCGCCAAGTTGACCGGTTTGATCGATCTCGTGCAGACGCATTCCGCGCTTCGACGGTGCTCCTGTTCCCAAGCGATTGCGGGAAAGAGGCCGGTTGCTATTGGATACCAGAAACAGATAAGTCATAATTAAATCACGTATTCACGTGATTACCAAGTATAATTCAGCAAATAGGCAAAAAAAAAAACTTTCTTCAATTATAAAAAATGAATATTTAATCTTTTAACTAGAAAGTGTGAAATCTTCTTAAGCGTCTAATGTATTATTACGTTAAATACACCCTTTCGATATTGTTGAAATAAATGGCAGCTTTAACTCAAAATTTGGGTTTTGGCTGTACACGAATTTGGCTTTTGATACATAGACATAGATGTTGTTTACATTAAAAGTTGATTTTAACTATTTTATTTAATGTTAAAGTCGGAAAATAGGAATGTTTGTTTCGTTGAATTCTCAAGCCAAGACCCTTTCAAATCAGGTGACAAGATGGAATGGGCGCCCCCACCCTGCCGTCTGGCTTGTCAGGATCATGACCTTGGAGTTCAAAGGAATAAATACGAGTCTCTTCTGATGATAATAAAAGTCGGAGGGATTAAATATAGAAAAGTTCAAAATGCCAAAGTTTTAGCTGCCATTTACGTTTATAATAATACCATTGATGATGGTGATGATGATGATGGTGGTGCTGGTGCTGCTGCTTATGCTGATTTATATTAGATACGTTTCACTAGGCACTTAAAACAAAATAACACATAATAATACATGTATATAATACATATGTAATATGTTATCGTATGTTTCTGCATCCACAATAATTAATGTTTTATTGATTTCTTTTTTATTTCTGCTTTGTATTTCTGATTTGGTGACCAAAGTTACCGCTATGCTGCTGAAGTGCGGTTTCTTCGCCCTCGACTTTGACGATGCTTAGGACAACAAAACGGCGATGCGGACCAGAGCTAGATGCCGACGACAATGGTGGCGATAACACGAGCTAAGTTTTATTTTTATTCTGTTGATAATTTTAGACTTAGCAGGTGATAGCCAGTGCTCGATGCAACAGAGTCCGAGGTAGTTGGCACACATAGTTCGACGCATATGATGTCCGAAATGGAGTCAGTCGACAATGGACGAGACGATAACCTGAGGTAAGTGTTATTTTATGTTCTAAAGCAGTTACAAGATACTTAACATATGTTATTTCTATACTATGTATTTTACTGAATTTGTAGACACCCTTAATACACACAATTTATTCGCGATTTGATAAAAACACATGCTCTCTAAACATAAACAGCTAAAAATTCCACTTTGAAGTAATTCGGCGTCACAATCAGAGAGACATGGCAATTTCAAGAAAAAACCATTTCAGCCGGAGCTCGTTATTGTAAATGCCTCTTTAGCAGAGACAATAAACGAACGGCCTCCTTTCAGATGAATCACACGCAAAACCGAGCTGGATGCAGACGACAATTTCGCTCCGAAGACGACCATGACGAATGCGCAGGAAACCAATGGAGGACAACATGACAATGAAAACCAACTGATTCGACGAGCGTGCGCGGTAAAAAAAACGTTTGCTTTTGAATAATCGTATAGAGGTACTGTATTTACTTTTGTTTTTAACACGTTATACGCCTAATATAATAAAAGCATTGATTTGTGGAAGAGAATGATCACGTTTCTATATTGAATAACTTTTAATTACATACATGTATGTTGTTTTAATGTTTATATTTTTTGCCGTACATTCAAAGATACTGCGTGGCAGTCACGGTTAATACACGAACAATGGAAGTATTGTAACCGTGATTGTAAACAATATCCCGTTGCCGAGGACAACCGCACCCCGTTGCCGACGATTACCACACCCCGTTGCCGAGGACAACCACACCCCGTTGCCGACGAGAACAACACCCTGTTGCCGACGAGAACAACAACCCGTTGCCGACTACAACAACGCCTCTTTGTCGAGAACAACTCCCAGTTACCGAGGACAACACCCTGTTGCCAACAACAACACCCAATTACCGAGGACAGTAATATCTCCGTTGCCAACAGAACCCCGTTGCCGACGACAACCACACCCCGTTGCCGACGACAACCATACCCCGTTGACGATGACAACCTCGTCACGTTGCCAACAACAACCAAACCCCGTTGCCAACAACAACATCCCGTTGCCGAGGACAACCACACCCCGTTGCCGAGGACAACCACACTCCGTTGCCGAGGACAACACCACCATGTTGCCAACAACAACAAAACCCGGTTACCGAGGACAGTAACATACACGTTGCCAAAAGTAACCCCACCACCACCCGTTGCCTAGGGCAACAACACCCCCATTGCCAACAATAAAACTGAGGACAACAAAACCGTTGCTGAGGACAACACCCGTTCGTGAGGACAACACCCCATTACCAACAACAACAATATCCCGTTGCCAACAACAACAACACCACGTTGCCAACAACAACAAAACCCCGTTACCAACAACAACAACACCCCGTTACCATCAACAACAACATCCCGTTGCCGAGGACAACAACCCGTTGCCGAGGACATCAAAACCCGTTGCCAACAACAACACCCTGTTACCGAGGACAACAACAACCCGTTACTAACAACAAAAGCACCCCGTTGCCAACGAGAACAGCACCCCATTCGCCAACAACAACAACACCTCGTTGCCGAGGACAACAGTATCCCGTTTCCAAGGACAACCACTTCCTGTTGCCAACAACAACAAATAAATACGGGTCTTTTCTGACAGTCATTGTGGTTGAAAAAAATATGTTGATACTTGCGTCCAAAGTTTTACGAGTTGCCATTTGCGTTAATTTAATTTACGATAATAATAAATTGTAGATTAATAATGTTCTAAAGCAATTAACACAATGCAGGCAGTATAAAACAACACTGCGGCATGCAATTAAATATAAAATAAATGTATTTATGGATTTTTTTTATTTCAGCGTTATATCTGACGTGTTGTCCACTGAGTGATTAGTATGCTGCAGAAGAAGCGTTTCTCTTAGCCCGATTCGACACACCCCAATCTCAGTTTTGCTCCATTCCGGTGACAGCAGAGTCTGATGCAGACATCATTCCAAGTTCGATACAGGCGACGACGACCCAATGTAGGTCTTTGTTTGTGAATATGATAACTATTGTCAGAGAGTCATGCCGCAAATCAGAGCTGGGTGAAAGAAAACAACAACAACAAAAAAACACCATTTGATGCAGACAACAGCCATGTGGAAAAAATAACAACCAAATTTTGATGCAGACGACAATAGTTGGCGACAATTCAAGCTAAGTTTTATTTTTATATTGTTGAGGAGAATTTCAAAGTAGCGTGCTGGCAGCCAAGAATTTTGTGTCGAATACAACCAGGGGCCAAGACCGACGACGATCCATGGTAGATGAAGAAAACAACCAGAAACCAATGCCGACGACAACACGAGCAAAGTCTTATTTTATTATGTTAAGAATTCAGTCCACAGACAGAGCCAGATGCAGATGGCAGTCAGAGCTAGATGACAACGTCGATCTGGCCTCCATGACAACAATGACGCATGCGCATGAAACAACTGAAGGGCATCGTCAACTGATTTAACGTCTATTGAATTAATATGTAAGTTTTATAAGTTATAAGAATAGGCCGTGCCTTGCGTCAGATCAACTGAACATGTCTGTTAATATGTTTTAGCTTCACAATTATGATAATGTTAGTTTAGTTTAAACCTATTTATATTTGATCGATTATGTGGAAGTCTAGAGGCGTATTGAGATACATGGCTTATGGAGTCACTTTCGAGGCCGTGGGTAGAACCAGTACTTGGCATCGAATTCGGGACCTTCAGATCGAAAGGTGGACACCATACCATTTAAACCAGTGAAATTTTAAATGGTTCGTGAAAATGTATGTGTATTGATATAAAGTGCACGAATAATATACGCTGGCTATAAAACAAAGCTTAATTTTTAGTTTGTAATATTTTCCTCTTTGTACATATTGTGTTTTCAAAAAGATTCAATTATTTTAGAAGCCAGTGAAGTAGTGTTTAGCCGCAGACGACAGCGCGAGCTAAATAACGACCATGATACATGAGCAGAAAGGTCCGAAACAAATGGAGGACAACAACTGAATTAGCGTGCATGGTCATGTTTTCTATTTATTTTAAATACATTTTATAATAATAAACGCCGGGATTTTTGTGAGCTCAATGTTTCTGTTGATTTGTTTTAGTTGTACTAGTGATGAGAGTTTTAGTTTAGTTTGAAATATTTGTCTAAGCTCAATTGTGTCGAAAACCTGAGCTTATGGAGACACTTCTGACACGTCAAGTCCGTCTTCTGGGTAGAACCAGTACTTGGTGTCTTTTCGAGAAAGTTATTTTGAAAATTTCCCTCTTACGGATCGAACTAAGGTCCTACCAATCGCAAGGCGGACAACATAATAAATAAGCGTATACCACTGCAAACTTACTGACATTTTAAGTGATTCGTTAAAACTTGAAAATGTTTAATGTTTATTTTGCAATATTTACCCCTTAATTTACTATTGATTCTATTTCAAAATAATTTCAGCAATTTTAGAAGCCGTGTAGTACTCTTTAGATGCAGACGACAACACAAGATAAATGACAACAAAGGCGCATGCGCAGAAATTAGATAAAGGGCAACATCAACTGATTTAACGAGCATGGGCATGATGTTTTAAATATCAAAAATACAAGTTGTGATTTGCGTAAGATCAGCGTTAAATTTCTGTAAATGTGCTTGGGTTGCAGTATTGATGAGAATTTTAGCTTATTTTTATTTAAGCTCGATTGTGTCGAAAGCCTGAGCTTGCGACAATTTCAAAACAGTTTTTTTTTAGCAAAAACCAGTACTAAATGAGCATGGACGTAATGATTTTGTTTTATTTTCAAGTATAAGCTTACGGTTAACGTTATATTTCTGTTGATTTGTTTTAGTTGTACTGGTGATAAGAATTTTAGTTTTGTTTCAAAATATTTAAGCTCAATTATGTCGCAAACCTGTGGTTGAGACACTCAAGTGCGTTTTCTAGGTAAAGCTAGTACTTGGTGTCTTTGAGAAAGTTCTCTCAAACGCTCATCTGGCAGGGATGGAACTCCGGGCCTTCCGATCGCAAGGCGAACACCATATCATTTACACCACTATCACCTCACTGAGAATTTAATTGGTTTGTTAAAATCTTAAAATATATAATTATATATACAAATGAATAGCAATACGGTGAATAACGAAAATAATAGGTTGACAATGAAAATTATTTTAATAGTTTTATTTTTAACATTTTACTCTACTTGTACAAAAGTATGTTCAATGTTGAACTAATTTCAGCAATTTAAGAAACCAGTGTAACAGTTTCATAGTCGCAGACAATGAGGCATGCACAGGAAACAAATCGAGGACAACATCAACTGATTACTAGCACAGGCGAAATGTTTTTGATATATTTTAAATTATAACTATAAAAGTCGTGATTTGCGTAAATAAATATTAAAATAAGAATAAAAGCGGGGATTTTCGAAAAATCTACGTTATATTTGCTCATTTCATACTAGGTTGTACTAAGGACAAAATGATTTTTAAAAGTTATTTATTTAAGTTCGATTGTGTCGATAGCCTTTGGGTAATTGAGACACGTTCAAGTCCCGTCTTCTGGGTAGAACCAGTACTTTGTGTCATTTTGAGAAATTCTTTCGAACGCTCTCCTGGTAGCTATCGAACTCGGGACCTCCCGATCGCAAGGCGGACACCATATCAACTACACCACTGCGACTCCACCGAGATTTCAAGTGGTTCGTCATAACTTTAAAATTGTAGATAAATGTACATTGCAGCATAATATGTGACGATGACAGCCCCCACTATCTCCCCATCGTGCAGTAGAGACCGCCATTCACACATTGGTCTAACCAGCCACCGACGAAACTGTTCTAGTCGCAAAGCCACTAATTCTTAAGGGAGCAGTATCCATTGTCAACAAACGACCGAAGGAGCCCTACTACAAGACATAAAACGGCAGGTAAATGAATGGATTTTTTTAATAAGTTACGGTTTTCCACAGGTTTTCACTGCGGCTAATTACAAGCTATTTAAAAGTTAAACGTTTTCTGTTAAGCGCAGGTTAACATCAGTTTAACAACGCTTGACGAATGCATTAATAGCATTATTTGGGACTAATCCCCTATTTTTGTTATTTAATTTGGTTCGACTATTCGCAACTTCAAAAGTTGAATAAAACCGCTGCGTCGCAAACATGTTTGTAACGATACATACAGATTATTGTGATGATGGTCATTGTGCCTTCGTACTATTTTGTTATGAAATTGTAATGATAATGCTGTAGTTTATTTAAAATCCATTTACAGAAACTAACGAAAATCGTAATTTTCGAATTGCAAATACACTGCAGTGGTCTGTATTTATGTCGTTTGATTTAAATGTATCTATTCGTCCATGTTTATAACGATTCTCACTTGCATTTTACCGAATGATTATACTGGTTTCAATGCAGACTAACAACCAGACCCCGATGCCGGCGACAACCAGCGGATGATATCGGCGTCAACCAGCGGAGATTCAGACGACAATCAGCATTTGATGCCGACGATAACGAGCGGACAATGCCGATGACAACCAGCGGATGATGCCGACGACAATCCGCGTACGATGCTGACGACAATTTGCGTACGATGCCGATGACAACCTGCGGACGATGCCGACGATAGCCAACGGACGATGGCGATGCCAACCAGCGGACGATGCCGGCGACAATCAGCACTCGATGCCGATGACAACCAGCGGACAATGCCGGCGACAATCAGCGCACGATGCCGAAGACAACCAGTGGACGATGCAGACCACGAGCATAAATGGTAATTTTGTAAAGTGTATTTTCAAGAATTCACGTGAAATATAGCTGCAATTAGAAAACGATCAAATATTAATGATATGCAGGGTTATTAACAGTTGTAAGAATGCGATGTCGTCTATGGTTTAAGAAATTATTAAAAATCTGGTAAAATATTTGAAAATAACAATTTTTTTTACAACATGTTGGCGCTACAAATATGTTTGATATGACGATAATTTATGATGATAATATAATATTATTATTTTGATGATGATGATAATGGTAGTGGCGGTGGTGGTGGTGGTGATGATGATGATGATGATCAAACTTTTATTATCTATATATAGGCAAGAAAGTCTAAATTATTGTACATCTACTTTCTTCTTTTGCAGAAATGCCCTAAATGGAAAAGCACGGTTACCAAAAAGATGAGAAACACCACATGATCGAAGCGTCATAGGAAAACGGACAATAAACTATGTAACATAAAGAACGATGCATTATCGATACGTGAAGGAAACAGACAGATAATTTCCTTGACGAATTCAAATATACCCATATAAGCATGATAATCATTGTATACTTAAGGCCATTACAACGCAACTTATGGTTCAATTATGACTTCAAATTATCTTACTGGGAGAATTGATTTCTGCTTTATTCGACCATAACATTAAACTAAAGGCCAGTCACCTGGTTTAATCCAACACGCTGATGTGAAACAAATAATCACTACTCTGAATATTAAAAAACAGCATAGTTTCCAAAAAATTGCCGTTAAAATGGTCTTAAGTACACTAGCACTTCATTGACACGTGATGTTAGACTTGAAAGATAACATACGAAAAATGTTATCATGCTCTATGCAACTGGAGAAATTTGAATTCTTAATACTAAACGAATGCAAACAACATTTTGCAAAGATTAAATACAATGTACTTCTATGCATTTAGTTAGAAGCTTCTTATATACTTATTTTAGATAATTTGTTTCTATAATACATTCGACCTGTTAGTTACGACGACTACATTATTTATGATATTCTATATTGTAATAATAGTTGTTGACATTTTATGCAATTTCAAACTGTTAATAGCTCTAGTAGCAAATTAATAGTAACAGTCAACTGTTAAGGAAATCCAGCTACAGCGCAACAACATGTTACTGGTTCTTGTGTATTATATGATTTTTTTTACGGTACATATTTAGTTACAAATTTAAAGTAACGAATCCGTATTCAATATTTTGAACAATCGACAAATAAATGTACATGTATTTACAAAAACGTAGATTTTGATGACTTGTCATACTAAAAAAACAAATACTGAATAACTGCTGCTCATGGCGTTGTTTTTCGATTAAGTACAAGTTTATAAATGTTTCGTTTTTTATGATCGCGATAGCAATGAAAACAGTTGCGTTGTTGAAACGTTTAATGTGTTTTTATTTTAAAGTTTTGTTAATTAAAGATTTGGAAGCTTAAATTATACTTTGACATTTTCGCTGCGTTATCCTTCGTATTTTTTTGTATTTCTATCGATATGAATGTACATTTCGGTAATACTAGTAAGAGATAAAATAAAATTAATGAATTAATTCCAGGAAGCAGCCAACAACACAACCAAACCAGTGGTAACAGCAACATATTTTACCACAACAACCAACATATTTATAGAACTACAACATCAATTACAACAGTACAGCTACTTCTACTACTACTAACAATTACTCTTATTACGTCAGCTAACATTACTACTGCTTCCATTCACATCGACATTGCCTGCTGCTGCTGCTACTACTGCTGCTGCGCTACTACTGCTGCTGCGGAAACTGCTGCTGTGCTACTACTGCGGCTGTGGATACTGCTGCTGCTGATGTTGATACTACTACAACTGCTGCTGCAACTGCCTATGAAGCTTCTACAGTTACATATGCTGCAGCTGCAACTACTGCACTAATAACAACAAAAATAATGATTGAAATAATAACAACAATAATAAAAAAATAAAAATAAATAAAAAAATATTAATAATATTAATAATAATTACAACAATGACAATAACAATGATAACAATTTTAACAAATTAATAAATAAACACATAAATAAATAATAAAAAACTAGGGTAGGCTAAACAAGGAGACCAGCAGCCAATTGTATAAACACTGGTTATAATATACCTAGGTAAATCACGTACCGCGGTCAAAATCTTGGTTAAGATACCGCGGTAGATTTTCACTTGTATAATGCTTTTTACCGCGCGGTTTCTTAACCACGTTAAATGTGCGATTTTTACCTTGGTTGTTTTACCCAGAATTCCTAACATTTGTTTACGCGGAAATTTCCAGACGATATCGGAGTTAGATATCAAAATGTCCGAAACGAATGAAATTGAAGGAAAGAAGTCGAAAATGATGAGTACAATGGAGATAGATTTAATAAGAGAGTTTATGTTTGAACATTTAAATGATCTGAATGAATCACATAGTAAAGGAGGGCCTGGGGCAGCAAGGAAAGTACGTCAACTGTGGGAACAGTTGACGGAAAAAGTGAATGCTCTAGGCAATGGCCCGCGGACAACACACCAAATTAAAGAGAAGTGGCGAAACATGGTATGTTGCTAGTGTACAGATCGAATCGTTTTTTTTTGTCACGAGTATTCGTATTATTTCACCACATAATGTTAAGAGTATCGTAGAGTAGATAATAACTCGGGAGTACTTGAGAATTTCAATTTTCGATATTATCGCAAAAATATCCACACAAGTGTACATTATAATAGGCCTTAATATCACATTGAATCATAATGTAGAACCCTTACTTTATATGTCGCGCAGAAGAAGAAAGCCAAGAAGGATGTGGCCGAAAGAAAGATAGGGTTTTCTGGTAGTTGCAATAATCCAACTCCCAGCTAGCTGGGAGTTGCAAGTGGTAAAGGCTTTTTTCATACCAACTCGCCGCCTGGATTCCAGGCGGCACTTTAATCGGTAATATGAACCACATTAAATGTTTTCTGGCGTAAATGGACACAAAAATATCATAAATATATCCCTACTGCGCCAATAAAAACAACTTACGTGATATGGTCTGCTTGCAGAATAATTATATTAATCCAAGTTTCAAACACGTCAACTGTTCCTGAAAATGTCTACGTTTTTGCTATGGACAACGCCGAGAAATACCGAATTTGAAATGTTAGTTTATTTAACCCAAAGAAAAACTACAACAACTTATTGCGTGCGGTGTGTTTGCACCAACAGATACCAATAAACCTATGGTTTTCTCCGAACATTAAAATTTATGTTTTGAAGAATTTATTTTGTTTTGTTTTTGATTATTTTTAACAATGGACAGAACGTTTCTTTACAGTTTGTTCAACTTTTAATTAATACTTATGTTAATTGTGAGTATTTGAAAAGCGGTCAGAAAACTGACGTGTGACGAACAGAAGTTACGACGACCCTTAGATCAGCAGTAAGGGTATTATAATATAAAGTAAGACACTGCATCACGATTTAGAAACAATGATAAATATAAACAACACATTCAGTGAAGTGTTACATGTATTTATATATATTCTTTGAATTGTCTTTTTATCGTTACATTCTTATCAGCATGAATACTCAAATGAAAAATATCTCCAAAACACCTATCACACCAACACACTCGCATCTTGCACAACATCTCGAACAACACTTACAAAGATCACACTCACATACAGAACATTCCTTTAAAACGCATCCTTCCTTAACGCACAACACACTTTCATCCATCTCATTAGTCAACAGAGTGTTTAATACAGACCGCCTCAAGCACTCAACACTCTTAAACGTCTCTCTCATTCCACTGTCTCCCACTAATGAACGGCCATACGGATAGACAACAGCCAGGGACGGATTCCCATCCCGGCCTGCCCTCCCCACCTCCTGCCAGTGCGACAGGTGACTTCGTGGTGCACCCCAGTGGACGACTAGACGAACATCCGGAATGTCAATCTATAAATGACAAGATGTAAGAATTGTATTTACAACGTGGAACATTTATGACCACATTATCGATATATTATATAATAAATAAATAAATAAATTAATTAATTAACATTGCTCTGTACTCAATGAATCAATCAATAACTTAATATTTAATTGGATAAATGAATAGACGTCGATAATCAACTAGGTTCATATATTAACTGTACCACATCACCCGGCTCCCCCCTTCGGTCTAGATGCCGCAATATCTAGATCAGACTTACACGTTAGTCAATCTATTTACAGAAGGCTCGACTAGTTGGTTACAGTGATTGAGTATTCATTGTCCAGTAACTTACCCCCAATCCAAATGCAACAGTCGCCACTACGATCTTAACACGACCATCCCCGGAAAACTCGTTTAGAATTCGATCCTTGGACAAGTCTGTGGTCGAAGCATGGAACATCTCTACCACGCGATGTTCCACCGACCTGTCCCCATCAACGTACGCCTGATCACCTAGTTCGCTCACAAGCCACGACCAGATGTTGTACACCGACTTGTACGACCTACAAATAAAGTACTTGTCATACATTGAATGTTAACAATACATGTACTTCAAAATAGTGGATGATAATTATATATAAAAAAAATTGGTATATATATATACTGTATTCAATACTCCGGGCTATTTCTTACCTGCAAAATATAACCGTTTTATCAAGCTTGGATGACGCCGATTTCACCCAATCCAACAACCAGGCAAGCTCCTCCTCATACTCCTCCGACGCCGACTCTTTACAAACTAATCCGATGTTATGCCTGATATGAGAAAAGTTTTACGGACATGACGCATTGCTTCGAGACCAATTACGCTACCAAAATCTTTCAACTATTTCACTAATTACCGAAAACGCATTCTTTTTGCGTTGACGTTGATCTTTAAATTCGACATTTTCAAACATTAAACAAACACTATTCGAACCACAGCAGCATATTTTCCATATTGACGTTGACTAACGTAGAATCTACATAACGAACATCAAGTGCATTTTGTACTCACCTATCAGGTATTTCTTTACTTTGCGTGCGTGTATATATGCACTATTTTCTATGTATGTATATTAAATAATCTAGCTAAAAATCCTCGAATATATGTGGCATATGTTCAATAAATATTTGAATTGATACAGAAAGTCTTTTTTTCACAATTGACATCATAAAGGCAATTGGTTAAAGCATTTCAACACTTAAACATCTCGTTCACATAGTAAAATAGTAAAACTTACATCAACCCCACATTGTACCTTTAATTTAATAACACCTCGTTTAAAAAGCAAACCTAAGCCCGATATTATTTAACTTGACAATGGAACATGCCACTTATCCGATTGCAACGATAACACTGTCACAAGAATGTGTCCTATTTCAAACAACACTTTTATACACTATATACTTTCAACTGCCAGCAGAAGCTCAGACCAGCAGAAGCTAGGGTGAAAAAATTTGTGCAGTGTAACCTTTTCCTTTCCTTTGATATAATCGTCATTTTACAACTTCCGCTTTCAACGATTTGTTATTAAGTTTTTGTTTTGAGCATTTCTCCACAAAAGACACACAACTTGATGTCGATGGTAATAGGTATTGTGTTTGTTACGATGTATTAGGTTGATTGGACTCGAGTTTATAGACATACTTGGGATATATTTTTTTTACATGGTTTTTGCCTTTACCAAGAAGAATTCAAAGCATTCAAGAAGAACTATACATATGTACTCATAAAAGCTCAAAGCATTCAAGAAGAACTAGGTTTTCTGGGACTGGGGGTGGAAAGAAACTCCCAGAGATGTCGAAGACGTCGGCTGCCGTGTCTGAGCTCTTTGCCGCCTCATCCAGCTTTCATGGTGTGACGGACGATGCGGAAACTATAATTAACAAGGTCAATGGGATACCGAATCGAGGCTCCTCCATTGTGTCACCGTTGTAAACATACATTTTTGGGAGTTTGTTTTATGTACTTTTTAAATGAAATGTTTGTATTTATTGGTTCAGTCAAACTAAATAATATCTTATCTTACTAAAACAATGAAGTTTTCTCACACTCAATGGTCTTCAATGCCTTTTTTCTGTCTTTGAACCGGACACCTGACCTAGTTTTGCATAAAAAATGGCGGATGACATTGAACTTTGGGGAAAACCCCAGTACTATATTTTACAAATTACCTTCTTTTGGACAGCTTTTTTGTGTAAAACGTCATCAATTATGTAGAAAACACATGTTTGGCGACATTTTAAGCGCAGACGTAATGAAAAACGACGAGACAGAAAATCAAGCGAATTGGTAAGAAATGACCCATATTTGATCATGCGTATTGCTAATTAGACTGTTTTGGAATAAATTGTACTATGATTTTTAAAAAGAAGATGCATTTATAAGAACTTTGAGCCCACATGTCTGTGAATATGTTTTGCCGCAATTTGCCGCGATGCAGTTGAACTGGGAGGGTATATATTTCGGACATTCAATATTTCGGATACACAAAGATGAGCTGCGAGCGTATATATTTCGGATACACAAATTATTCATATTATTTGAAGTGCATGTTGTTAATAATAATTAACATAATAAATAAACAATATTGTTTTAATTGATTCAAACTGTATTAGAAGAGATAATGACCTGTAGAAATTTGACCTTTTTCAGATGTTCTTGTTATTTTGTTAGGAACTATAATTAATAATTATATCATTATATTTTATGATTGTTAGAACTTAGAGTTAAGTATTCGCAGCATTCATCATCACAAACTGGAAATTTCATACAATCATGGAACTAGTTTAACCATAAAAATAAATGGTTTGTCCAGATGTTTTCTTGAGATTTATACTTTTATATGGTACATTATTAATTAAGGTTGTATCACACAGAACTACATGTACAAATAGTGACATTAATAAGCCAATTCTGACTGGGAAAAATGTGGAACATTGCTTTAATGAAGATGGTGGAAATAAGTGGTGGAGAGGCACTGTCATTTCACAGGTGACCTATGTTCACACGCAGTTTGAATGACCAGAAGTTCACATTGGTCAAAGTTTTCTTATTGACTATGAAGCTTAAATAAAAATTGTGTTTGTTTCCCTTTAAATACCTACCAACACATAATTTCATAATATATAACAGTGTTCTACTATCCAAATCCAGTCTACAATTAACAGTAACAATGTATATAAATGGGGAAACACAGAATTTTAATTTAGGCCTAATTGTGTTTGCTTTTGGTTATTTTTCAGGAGTTCCATAATAATGTTGTATGGACCACCGATATTTTAGTTAAAATCCCTGACATAAGTTGTAATTTTATTATCTTTTCAAATATAACGGGCATGTCACTTTTAAAATATAGCCTGTATGTCAAGGTCCATACAACTTTGTTTCAAGTTTATTTGATTTGTTCATTAGACTTAGTTGCAAAATAACACAAACGACACATATTAACCATAGCAATTGCTTTTTGGACCCATAATTAAAGATTGAATGGTTAGCTTGTAATGAACATACTTCTTGCTTCATACTTCTCACATTTAATAATCAATTTTAATTTCTAATAACAATTCATATTAAGGTAATCAGTCCATCATTGGCCTCCTGGTAAACAGAGTTATTTCTGAAGACATGTGTAAGCCACGGAATTTTCCAAAGTAAGCAAGTTGTTTCCATGTTGTTGGTATGGGTCTTCGGCATACAGACATCTTCCAATGTAGGCCGGAAACTGATGATATAATGATGGATTTCCTATCAATAATCAATATTTAACTGATTAACACTTTTTAAAATGAAATGCAATCTTGTAAGTGACTTAACATATTGCAAATATTTTTGTCCTGTGTGTTTTCAGGTTCCCGACGTTCTTGAAACTTGAGACGTTCTTATTTTTCCCTCAATTTTTGGCTAACCAAGGCAACTTCAAAATGCAATAACTTTCAGACCGCTTATGATAAATGCTTCATTTAAAGTGCATTGATCTCCTGATTGAAATATCTTTCTTTTGATGTATGATTTTATAGACTTTTCACTTGGATTGTCACAGTAAAATTGTCTTAAGTACATAGACTTCAGACGTTCTTTTTTTTGCCTCACCTTTTTGATACACATGGCAACTTCAAAATGCAATAACTTTTATACCCTTTATGATATAGGCTTCAATTAAAGTGCATTTATTTGCATTTGGAAAGACCTTTCCAACGATATATAGTAATGTATATAAATCTTAAGTTCAAAAAATGGCCTGTCTTTGTTACTATAATATGTCAAGGTATTTATTTCTCATGATAATGGAAATTTGCCAGTATTGAAATAAGTAAAACTACTAACTTTTCACCAGTTATATCCGTCCACGGCAGATTTCAAAGCAACACAAGTTTCGTTTCTATGCAGGTCCACTGTCACAGGTCCCTTATGATGTTTTGGCCGAGATTCCCAGCCCACTATTTCACACACCTATATCGAGAGTGCCAGCCTGGGTTCGCAAGAGAGTTTCGTTGGCCATGCGACGGAGACAGCACCGATGAGTAGTACTGATAGAACAGCCACAACAGCGCTCATCTCCGTTGCTGGTTAGAATTTAAATCCTTTTTTTTTTTTTAATCGATTTACACATGCATTCCTAATCCTATAATACATCCAGGCACGCTGTTTCAAAAATGAACTATATTATATATATTACTTCTATGGTCTTAAAATACACAACGGCAGTCACATGAATTAATCCATAATAATGTTTGTGACATAATATTATCACTTTAGCCGTAAGCTTCATTATTTTAATTCCATTTAGGTACAACACTATACCTAACCGTTACATCCGACTTTCAAATCTTCAAATGTTAAAATTATTCAGTACTGTCAGCTACGTCAGTCATGGACGCTTTCATTTAATCAGTAGGGGGTCAATTGTCCAAGAAAGCCATTTTATGTAAATATTTGCGATGCACTACGAGTTGCAAACTATTATGGTAGAAAAAAGCAGTTAGATACATTTGTTTTAACATAATTAATTATATATATGTATTTCTAAAATATGTATTACTTTGAAGAATAACATGTGATTAAAAACTATTTCAAATTTTGTTAACACAACAAGCTGGGTCCCATGTCATCTTTGCAGATGGAATCGCCTGTCTGCACCGAGTGCACTACCCAATGAGGGTCTTAATGGGGTAATTTATATCTTTTTCAGCTATGCTAGCTGGTGTGAGAAAAGGTGAACGGACAGGCGAGACAGCAAAGCGTGAACTGATCAACAAAGGTTCAACTCTACTTTTACTAAAGTGCTATAATTGCATTATATTATACAAAATGCATGAGAAAGATAATAAGTCTGTTGTTTATTAGGATTGTTCAAATGATTTTTACAGTGCTGTAAAATATAGAGAAAAACGAGCTACCCAAAAAACAGTTTCTTTAACAGTATTGTCAACAAATGTTTAAATAAATGGTCTGCACCTTATTTGAAAGGGATGTATATGTTTTTATTTTAGAGCTACCAAAGAAATCTGCAACGACAAAAGACAATATCTTGCCTAAACCTAAGTATGTTTTGAATTATAAATGTTCAAACATGAAACAAATGCATTTATATCAAAAGATAATACAATTCTTAGAACTTATCATTAATAAATGTGCACCAAAACATTCTGCTTCTTTCATATTTTGGTAATTATTTTGACAAACATACAAAGTCTGACAAATCAACGGGTCATTTTCTGAAGTATTCTTTTGTTAAGCAATATGAAAAAAAAAGATAACCGTTTTGTCAATAAGATGACACATTTAAAATAATGATCAGTCATAATAAATATTGTATGAAATGATAAACAATTAATGATGCTCAACATCATATATATAGATGTATAAAAAGATTTAAAAATGAACACAAACACATTTGAACATTAACAGATCTCTGAAAGAAATGCAGCTGACTTATTATGAAAAACAGATTAAACTGGCAGAGGCACAACAAAAGTATTACAAAAAGATCACGGTACTTGTTGAAAAGGCCAATGTATTAGCAGACATCCTAATTCAAAAGCCCCAATAATGAGTAAGTGACAACTTGAACTGGGTATATTTGTGCATTATATCTAGGAAAAATAATTTGCAACAATGGCATCTCTGACTCTTCTTCCATCGTTTGCAGCCTGGAACATTTCACACTGAGGTACTTCATCGAGAGGCTCTGGCTCCACTGCTGGCTCCCCCCACATCAACCGCAGATTGTGCAGTACAGCACAGGATACCACAATCCGTGTGACCTTTTGTGGTTTCATTCTGATCTGTTATGTTTTGAAATTATAGTTTAAAAATTACACAAGTTAATGTTATTTTTTATTTAAGATATTTGCAGTTTACAAATAAATAAGATCCATTTATAATCGAACAATACATATATACTTAATTTTAATACATACCTCACCATGGAGTACATGGAAGGTCCTTTTCCATACCCCAAAGGCCCTCTCTATACAATTTCTAGTACCAATATGCGCAGTGTTATATCTTTCCTGGGACTCGGATACTGTGATATATAAAGACAATGTGATATATAAAATGATTGTTAAAACAAAATATGATCTATTAGTTTACAGTTTTCAACCATTAGATTACAGTTTTCAACCATTAGTTTACAGTTTTCAACCATTAGTTTACAGTTTTCAACCATATTATACTTGATAAGAGCAACTGAATTATAAATAAGGAATACTTTTAGATTTATCGTTGTTTGTCGGACAATATACAACGGCTTGGAGTTATGATGCGTAATAATTAAATCACGAGGGCGTTAGACATATTTTGAAATTGTAATGAGAACTTTATTTTTCTATGCTCCACTTAGAATTGAGAATTCTTTTTTGTGCTGTTTATTAGGTAGTTTAACAACTAAACTTTTGATATTTGTCTACATAAAAAAATAACAAGTATCATGTTAGAGTATTACATTAATTATAATATGCTAAATTATAAAGTTATTGTTTTGTTTCATTGTAGATAAATATTTATTCGAAGAAACTCTGCATTTATCAGATGTTTACACATTTTAACATTTTTATCAACTTTAAATTTTCATTTATATCATTTGCAATGAATTGTTAACTGTATTAGAGAAAATATATATATAGTGTATTTATCAATGCTTTGTTAATGATTTGCGTTGTTACGGTACATGATAACAGCTTATTAGTTTTATCATAAATACACAGATGAAGGTTTAAATTGAAATGTTGAGTTATGTCTTCAATACCCCTCCCAAGCACAAACATTTGCTGTTTTACCTGGCTGCAGAAAAGGTGTCAGCAAGAAAGGACGGCAAGGATATCCACTGTCGCCTAATAAATAGCCATGTTCAGGATCTAGTGGGAATAAAAATGTACAGATTACAAATCATGTATGTTTCAAAAATCTATTCTGCTTACAATATGGTCAAAATGGAGTAAACTTCTATTTGTAATCAACATTCTTAAATATTATTTACAAAAGGTAATACCTTGATGGTGATTGGCTAAGTGTTGGCCAATGCTGGCCATACGCAGAATGTGAGAGTCATGACAACATCCAGGCCAACATGCATTTATGCTAGTAAACATCCCTATGGAATAAAATAAAAGAAATTGTACAATTGGCATTAATCAGCATTGTGCAATTTGATTAAATAATTGAAATACTAGTCACGGTATATGATTAAACGCCTTCAAACAGTCATAAGTTAAATAAAATGTACATTGTGGAAAAACACACATGCGTTATACTGAAATGAGGATACCCAAAACATTTAAACTTATTAGTTACAGATTTTGTAGATGCATCTTAAGCTATTTGGAGATAAATACAATGTAAATCTTGAAATTAATTGTGTATATCTCGTTCAATATGTATCTAGCATTTTACATGAATAATCCTTCAATACTTTGAACCATTATTTGAAGTTAGACCCATGCAGATTATTGTTCAAAAGAAACATTGCTTGTTAAATGTGTGTCCTTTTTTCAGAATGTCAAAAGCAAAATAAAGACTCACTTGCATTTCAGATTAAAAACATAAACAGAGTACAAAAAACCAACAGCTGAAAATATGCAAGTATTCACACTAAAAAATATGCATGCATTTCAAACATTAAAATAAATCTGTTCAGCACTGTTTACTAGATATACCAACATTTCAAAGAGTGGCATTATTATTAAAGTACCCCGTTTGGTGCCTCAACTATGATTCTGATTATCATCAACCCTTCACATGTACGATTTTCCAAAAATGTATGATGTCATCAAATCTATTCTGGGTCAGTAGACGTGTGGAAATCGTGGAGAGCATAGATAAGAGAAGTGAGGATTATAATTATATACTTGAATTAGCGTTGAAAGTATGGCGATATATATATTGCGTTACTCTATATTCTTAGAACGCTTAATGCATGTATATTGCTGTATTTAAATCAGCACTGTGTATTTGTATTGTTATTAATGAGTTAAACTGTTTGGGCAGTAACACGGTTGTGTAAGGTTCTTGAAGGATTTACTACAGGATTACTTTAAATGTTGGATGATGTGTGAATTGAAAAGTGTATATCAAAATGCAGGGAGATGAATTACCTTTATGGTCACAGGTGGCCTGGACATTTAGCGAGTGATAGCCCTTCCGGTTAACATAGGATGGCTCATCGGCGCCACCGGGAGATATAATCCGAACGTGCGTGCCGTCTACGCAGCCGATGACACCCGGAAACCCCCTAAAGCCAAAGAAACCCGTCATTACACGTCGTCGGTCAGCGTCAGTCACGGGAAACCTGATAACCTTGTCCTTCAGTGCAAATAAGCAGTCGGTCACGTCGGTCACTACTCGGGACACAGTAGCAATGTCCACGCCGAAGGTATCACCGATGATCTGTAGAAAAGCCCCGGACGCAAGAAACCGTAATGTCATTAAAATTTGTTGTCGTACAGTAAGTGCTTGGTTTCGTCGTGTCGGTCGTCGTAACGTTGGTTCTAATAGTCGAACAAGTCTGTCAATGTTGTCCGTCGAAAACCGATACCTCCGGCGCACTTCGTCGTCCATTAATTCATTTTCCTGTCTGTTTGTTCGTCGGAAATGTCGAGGTCTACGATGTCTGACCAGATGAATGTCCGCCATGTTTGTTGTGGTTAAAATACTATTACCAAGGTAAGCTAGGTGGGTAAAAATATACCGCGGTTAGGTGCGTGGTTAAATTTTCGGAAATTGTTTATACAAACCGTTTAACCCATGGTACGGATCAGGTTACCTCGGTATCATTGTTTACCGCGGTAAAAAATGTTTATACAATTGGCTGCAGATGGCACGAGTAGTTGCTGTGAGAGTTTTAACCAAGATTTTCGGTTGTTGATCAGCACCGGGTCCAGCACAAACAAAGTGAAACTAATTGATGCTGTAAACACTCTTGCACAATCAAAGTAGGCCGGCCAATCAGAACCCACGAAATTATGAGAAGCTTCCAAACGATACAGATCAGTAGGGTCAGGTACACTATATATACATGAAATAGCAACACAAATCGGTCTTTTAATCACTTTGTTTGCAAAGAGGACATTGCAAATTGTGTTTTATCCAACTCATTGGTGAGATAACAGAATGTATTAACACGCATGCGTCACAAACGTAAATAAGACCTACGAAATTAGGGTGAAAAGGCATAAAGCATATAAAAACAATAGTGACCAGACGAAATTATAAGTGCAACAACAGGCACTAGGTCTGGGATGCACCTATCAATATCTTCTCCTTTGGGGAGGGGGGGGGGAAAGCGGCGGGATAACCCAGGGGACTTTTTTTCGGTAGGGGGGCTTATTCCAAACCCTAGAGCCAAGCGCGTTTTTGTCTTAATATCACAGTGGGAGATGCTTGGTGTATCAATATTAAGAGGATCTAAAATCCGACTTAAGGCTTTTTCCTCTGATCTGGAATTATACGGCGTGTTAAATTCCCGTTTGTTGGGAATCGCTTTCAGTCTAAAGGCCCGTATATGCCCTCCGCTCCCCCGTGGGAGAAAAAATATTGACAGGTGCAGGAAACAGAGCAACTTACTTGAAATTGGCACTGAATTACTCGCTGTAGCATTACTTGTTAGGCTCTTGGTAAATATTGAGTATAGTAACGTGGGCAAAAATTGCCCATATATAAATAGATGTCCTTAACTTGATAGTCCAAATTCTTATTACACTGCAGATCTGTTATATCGCGCTTCGCTAGGCCCATGGATTGCGACAAGCATTTTCCCAGGACCCTAGCCAAATTTGGGGAAATTTGTGTCGTAAAACCTCCATATTGGGAAAAATTTTATAGGTAAAATAAAGTCTTGGACTTGTAACAAAAAACAACAGATTTCTAACTATAAAATGGGAACTAGATTTTTTAAAATAACTTTTTTTTAAATATATGATCCTTGTTTTTAGCATAAAAATTTTCAGTTGTATAAAGAATTTGGGTCAAATTGGGATTTTTTTGGGAACAATTAAGCGTATTTATCATTGGGAATGTGTCAGTTAGTCTGACCCATGGTGACGCTAGGAAAAGGCCTGCGCGATCGCGATACAACTTGTCAGGTCATTCATGTACATATAGATATACATGTATACACTAGCCTATTTTCACGATCTCAAAACATAAACTTAATTAACTCGCCTTTTTCATTGTTGTTAACATCCACAATTTGTTATATCCATGTTTAAAATATTCCGTTTGTATATAAAACATAATATTATTCCTTGTAATTTATTTTAAATTGCATATAATAAATTCCAAATCCGAAACGCCTATCAGAATTTTACTGTTCACATGACGTAAACACGCATCCTATTTAAACTGCTCATGCATTTCGTGTAAATCATCTGTTTTGCTAGAAAAGCGTGAGTATTGATTGCTGTATGAAAGCTTTGTAGCGCAGAAAACATTGAGATCTTTACTTTTGTATAAAAGTTTCATAGGGCATAACAAAAAAATTGGTTATCTATTTAGCGAACAATGTGCAGTTAGCATTTCTTAATCAAAACTGAAAGAGAAAATTGTTACGCCGTATCAATTATGTTATTGTCGTTCAGATAAGTCAATATTGATCTATGACATACGGTTATTGTAAATACCATCCACATGAACGGGCTGTAATACTACATCTAATTAAAGCGACAGCAGTGAAAGGACGTTGTCATATGTGACACGCGCAATGTAAGCTGAAGATGGGTCGGGTTATTGTTTTTTTTCACACTTCAAGAGTGTGAATGTGAATGAAAGAGTAGCAATGTAGGTGCGAAAATTCGGACTAAACTGGAGTTATTTATGAACGTTGTGTAAAAGCAAAATATTGAAGTTTGCTTCAAGTACATGAAAAAAATTAGGATAGAAGGCCGATTTGCGATATATTGGATGTCGCAAAATAACGGATGGTGATATAACAGATCTGCAGTGTAATAAGACATTCAACGAAATTAGTTTTACTTTTTATATAAATTTGCTGTAACTAGACAATATTCCCCATATAAAAAGTAGCTAAATATTGGCAACCAGAGCCTTACAAGTAATGCTATACCGTTGCCAATATATGAGTCACAGACCTAACCATTGAAAGACCATCTACGTGGTGGAAAGTTTTGCTAAAACAACACATATTGCAGCCATCAAATTTGTGTCGCTACTTTTACATGGCATGATGCTAAAATAACATCGTTTATTGCAGTTAGCATTATTATTCGGGTATGTTGAAATTGTATGGCCTATGCTAGAATGGGCAAGTCCTTCAAAAAAACTATTGTGAAGACTGTTACTCGAGTATAAATATATATATACGAATACATATAAAGTATAAATATTTAGTTGTAGACGATGAATTTGCAGCTTATAAAGCTTCAAACATGAATTCATAATTAAGAGTGCATATAATATATAATAAATACACTGTTCATATTCATCCTTTTAAAGAAATCATGGACTACAAGCTTGAAGATCTTCAACAAGCATTAACAGTGGAAACCAAAATGCAGAAACAACTAGAAAACACTTGCAGACCTCCACCAAGACGGCTCATTCCCCCTCATGGTATGCAACTAATGAGTTACAGCATGATGTGTCAGTTTGCTCAATAATAAGGAATCCTTCAAAAAAGTCCTGGATCAGGTTGCGATTGGGATCACCATCTCAATCAAATCATTGTTTATGGACACATTTCCAATTTTTTATGCTCCGCAAAGGGGGAAATAAATAATTGCCACTTTGTCCGTTTTTTCGAGTTTAACTTAATTCCTATTCAGTTTGTCCGAGTGTCAAATGCATTTCCCGACAAATTTTATCAATCACTCTTTCTGTCCATTCGACCTTTCATATTCAGTTTTCGTGCAAGATGGCTGGAACTAAAACTCAGCTTGAATAAAACTTTACATGCAGCATCCCTACCGTGAATACATGCGCATGTTGTCAGGTTGTTCTGATCTGATATTAAAATGAGATATTTTCGTTTCCGTGCACGATGTCCGCAATTAATAACTCAAATTCAATTAAACTTGATATTCAGCATCCTTACCAAGAGTACTTGCGCATATTGTCAGGTCTTTCAAGTCTGATGATTTTTTAGAGAGTTATTGCCCTTTGATGAAAAATAGGATTTGTTAATGGGACATTTTTGACGCACTAGTTCTCATGAACTTATGACTCAATTTCACTAAAACTTGAGCTTCTCTATCAAGACGACATGGGCAAACTGTCAGGTCATTCCAGTCTGATTTGATTATAAACAGAATATTTTAATGGGATATTTTTGTTTCCCACAATTTCTCAGGAACTAATTACTCAAATTCAATTCAACTTTATATGCCACATCCCTGCCAAGAGCACTTTCACATCGTGAGATCGTTCTGGTCTGTTGATATTTCGTCCGTTGTCCGTTATTCATCAATTATGGGCATGCGGAGGCGATACAGACTTCTCTTTGCATTCAAGCTTAACCAAACTTGCATGGTTTGTGTATTACCATAAAATACTGAATAGGTTAAATAATGGGCCAGATTGGACCAGGAACACCAGATTTATTGATTGCCCAAATAGTTCTCATCCAATCTTTGCCAAACTTCATTAAAATCTTTATTCTAATAATATAGTTTGATCAACAGCCAACTCACATTTGTAATTGTGGAGTTGACCATAGAATTATCTAAAATTGGCCTTTTTTAGCTCGTTCCGTTCTCAAAGTCCAACAGTTTTTATCGGATCTTCACAAAAATCTTAATATCTCGGTTTCGTTTGATAATCAACCGAATGGTCTCCATAACTTTGGAGTAATGGCCCATGAATTATTCAAATTAGCCTTTATACCAGTGTCCGCTCTCTAAGTCCAACAGTTTTCATCCGATATTAACCAAACTTGATGAAATTGTTTGAGGTTATAATATCTTAGTCCAGTGCAACGATCGACTAAATTTCCCCGGGAACTGCTGAGTTATGGCCCTTGATTTATCTTAAATGATCTTTTTAGCAGTTTCCACTTCCTATGTCCAACAGTTTTCATCAAATCTTCCAACAGTTTTCATCCGATCTTAACCAAACTTGATGAAATTGTTTCAAGTTATAATATCTTAGTCCAGTGCAACAATCGACTATATTTCCCCGGGAACTGCTGAGTTATGGCCCTTGATTTATCTTAAATGATCTTTTTAGCAGTTTCCACTTCCTATGTCCAACAGTTTTCATCAAATCTTCACAAGAGTTGATATTTTAAAGATCGCTTTTAACATAGGGGGCATAACTGTTTTACTAATATCTCTTGTTTCATAACATATTTCAAAGGTTTGAGACAGGAGTGTAGGTAAATATTTTTAGTTGTGCTTGAATGCCATTCACTGGCAAATTGGACCCAGTGCATTACTGTATCAGTATTACCAGTTGATAATAAGACCTTTTCCAGAGAGGTGCCCGAAACTCATGCTTTATCTGTCCACGTCGGCTAGGTCAGCCGTGTGCAAGTTCTGCTTGTCAAGACATACAAAATGTTGTTTCCTAAATTTCAGAACGTGTCATAGTCTTAAGCAGCTGAGTAACTGTGATTTCCTGCGAAATAAACGGTCTCAAGTGGAACATCGGCTTTGACATCATTTTCCCCAGCTCAGAATAGTTTCTACCGGATAAGGTCTGTAGCTGCTGCTCGATCGGATTGGTACGGCTTGTGTTTGTTTGCCTTACCTTGCTGTATTTTCAGTTTTACATCTCATGCGTAAATACATTTGTAGATTTCACATGTATCTGTTCGGTCTGTTTGATGTATCGTTTGGTGGTGTTTGTAATGGGAATATCAACTTCTTCAATGTGTAGTGAAGACTGTTCAATACACTTTTCATACAAAACTGCTATCAGGAATGTTTCAATGGTATTGCTAGATACATTTATTACTGCAGTGTGGTTAAAGTCTTATTTTAAAGCTGCGTCTGCAGCCATTAGCAATTTGAGGCACATACTATTTCACTTGATGCAGCTAGCGACAAAGTGACAGAGAATATCTGGTTTAAAATGACTAAATTTGTGAATAATAAGTGATACAAAATTAATTTTTTAAAAGGCTGTGCGTACAAAAGTGTATCTTCATTTAAAAATTATCAGATCTTATTAAATTAAAATTATGAAAAGTATTCTAAAATAAATCTAGGTAAATAAAACCAATAGGGATGAAACCCACACAAGCAAACTGTTGTCAGCTCATTGAAAATCTTCATACTCAGGTGTTTAAACTTGGTTTCAATGATTTCAGTCAATAATTTGTAATATTTTCAGGAACAGATCATGCTGGCAAACACAATAACTTCTAAATAATGGACATCCAACAGTTCCAACAGGGTGTCCATGACCTACCAGGTAGGTGTTGTTGTTTTTAATGGAACTTATTCTTTTGTATTGTTTTTAAGCACCGATCTTACATACACAGACAAAAAAAACACACAAACTGCTAACCTTAACACTTTTGCACAAATTGTCATTTGATCTAATGACAAACACTGATACAGCCTTACCATGGTTGTTATTTTAAGTGACAGACTGCAGTTTTGACCCCATATGGCCCATTATCAGACAGTGATTTTTTTTGGCTATTTTTCCCCTAAAATGATCCAGTTTTCCCCCCAAAACAAGAAAAAAATTAAAATCAAGCTGGGTTGGTATTTCAATAAAAAGTTGACAAGTTTTATTGCTTTTTTACACACAATATTAGGTTGCAAATATACCAAAGATCAGTGATCGAGACATCAATAAAACAGTAATGGTACTACCGTGAATAACAAAAAGCATAGCTTAAAAAATGACTGTTAGCGTGTATAAAAAGAAGTTTACTATCTTACCCATTTAGAGTTTTGTCTGCCTTAAATTTGTCTAGTTAAAAGGCACAGGTTGTTGCAAAAATCACTGTCAGACCTTAATTAGGACACTAAAAGACATACATTTTTTGATAAAACAGCAGTGATTTGTTAAGTGTTTTGGACCATTGACAAAATATGCTGAGTGAAAGGTTAGTAATTCTAATAGTTTATCTGGTGCGACTTGCACATCAGAAGAAATGCAAATGGTCTTGCTGCCACTATTTTGAACTACTTCATCTAAGACCATTCGTTCCACCACAATGTCTGCGAGTAATATAGCTCGGAACAAATTAACTTTAAACTGGACTAGGAATAATTATATTAGAAATATATTTTTAGGGTATATTATATTAGAATTAGAAATCAATTACAATGAATACCAGTAAATAAGTTTCTGTACTTTAATGGTGTTAAATCAATGTTCACCTAAAAATACATTTATGGCCTCAATAAAAACGCAATACATTTGCAGAATCAAAACTGATTATAAAACAGGAAATAATTTAAGCGTGAAATTATGCTAATAAGAGTTCATGAGTGTAAGGTCAGTTCATCCCAGCTATACATATTGACAGATCACAACTACAACAATGACTGCTGTTACGTCTTATAATCCTTATTCTATAGCCACGCATTTTGCTGTTATGGCTAAAGAATCCAGGCTCTTTTTTATGATGATTTTGGTGGAAAAATATGAAGTAAACTCCACTTGTAAAGATATCGATTGTACAATATATCGCATATAACATAGCTGATTCCAAGGCTGGATCCCTATCAATTTCAATTGATATCGGTCAGTGTCCCTATAATCGGCTCGATAAACCTGGAGAAAAGTTGTAAATAAAGTTTGACATCAATAGAAAGATTGTTGGCTGCTTATGCCAGTGTTTAGTTACATTACAAGAACTCAAAATGATCATTAAATGTTATATACAATGCACGTGTACACATACTGTAAGTAGCTGATCCATGGTCAAGTGGTAATACACTGGCTTCACAACGCAGGATTCTCAGGTTCGAGACCCACAAGACCTTTACCTACAAACAGAGTCTTTGACATGAGACGTTAAACTGAGGTGCAGTGTTCTAGGTGCTCCTCACTGGGCACTAAAACACCCAGGGTCACCTCTAGAATGGGGCGTCTCACATCTTACATTGTCCCCCATCGTCTCCTGTATCTCACATTATCCCCCATCGTCTCCTGTACTCACATTATCCCCCGTAATACAACTAACAAGTCTTCTGTAATATGATTGGTGTTGTGTCTCTCTTATATTCTGATATGTCCATGCTCCTGGTTGCCTTATTTCGGATGTAGCAATAATCTTGATATATTATAACTTTACACAATAATCTGCAGTAATAGTAATTTAATGATGCTGTTTTTATTGTTGCAGTCAGCAGCCATTACACACTGCGGGATAGCAACAACCTTGATCCTGACAGCAAAGCATTCCTGAGCGATGTGGAAATCGTGCAAAACAACATTTTTGGGGGTGGGGGGGGTGGGGGGGGGAAATACGTGGTAGCAGGCAACTGAGTTACAGCCAAGGAGATAAACTTTTTCAAAACCTTCAACGGCCAATTAAGTAAACAGGTGTTTAAATTCTTAGTGTTTTTTTTTTAAATGTAAAATTATAATGACTGAAGTTTGGGTTGTTTGTGATTAATGGAAATTTGATCTAAATGTTTGTATTTAATTGCGAAAACTTCTGAAAGCTGACCGGTATTACCTTTTTTTGGTATTCCATGTAAAAAAATATATTGTTTAAAAAGTTTGAATCGTAAATAAATATTATATGTCTGTAATTTGGAATCTATGTTGTACGTGCAGATTTATATACAAAGTAATGCATTTTAATCGGCATTGTATAGCATACATTTATATTTACATATGAACAACATTTGTATTCATTGAAATAAGCAATGAAAGTATTAAAGGTTTATACCGGTATTGGAACTCCCGTACCACAGTTCCGTAGTCAACTGCTCTATCCACTACACCACTCTGGCTTGTGGTTTCATTGGTATTGAAAAGGGATTATATGGATAGAATGAGTGCTAAATATAGCAATCACATGACTTGGACTTGGTCACATGACCATCGTCCATGTCATGTTATTTTTTTACTGTTATGTTTTATGAAAGGATAAATAAATGTTTCGAACAGCTACTATCAGAAGCCTCAATAGCACAGTTGGTAGAGCAGTGGTCTTGAGAGGCTTGGTGTGTGTGTTCAAATACCACTCTGACCAATTAAAAAAAACTCCTGGGGGGGGGGAAGGGGGGCAGAACCACCACTTTCCAAGGGAAAGTGAAGGTTCTACCTCCCCCCCCTACCAAAGGTTAGGTAAAAATATACTTTTAGTACTAAATGAAAAGAAATAAAAACATTTTATCATTGTCCCTACCCCCGTGTTGTAATTTTTTTGTGCAAATAAAAACTAACACCAGAAGTCTTTATAATTATTTTTTATTCATCTTATGCATCTTTTATTATGGAAAATATCACAAATATTTTAAACAATAATTATCAGTGGTTCAGGATTCACGACCAACCCTTTTTACTTCACTTTATCCTTAAGAATTTTTGAAGAGAAAAAAAGAGAAATTGTTTGTTATAAAATTTCTGGCTTTGAGTTTAAATATTACAATTTCCCGAAGATTCCAGCAGTGACATCTAAACCACAGATTGGCCTTAACTAAACAGGGCTCACCCTGTCTCAAACTTTTCTTTAGCCAAGTTGAAATTCTTCTCATTTTGGGTATTTTTGGGGGGTTTATGGAGAAAAAGTTGTAACCAAATGGAAAAATCTTTAGCCGACTGTTTCAGTGTGTAGCAAATGGCAGAGTGTGCCCTGTTAAACATTGTATGTAAACCATTACATTTGTATATATTTCCAGAGATCATTTGAAAGAAGTCAACATCGCTCACTGAGGTGTAAGAACCTTGTCGTCACCTGAGTATCAGCAGTTAATGATCAGCAAAAAAAGCCAGTGTGGGACAGGATTGCGATGGGAAATGTGCAATGCTAGTTAACTTTCACGTTTCTACGGACCAGATGAAGTGATGCATTGAAATGGAATTTTGTAATTGAGAAGTTACTTGTTACTGGCGGGTGTTACCTATCGTTAAATTGTACTGTGAATGTGGGCTAATAAACACATCTGTTCGTGTCATAATCTCTTTCGTTTTTTTTTAAGGAGAAAATGGTACGAATTTAAATCCCCTAAATTTTTAGTAATTGTGACCTTGACTCCACCAACCCCATATGCAATCCTAAAGTGAGGTATAGATATAAGGTATATACACATGAAGTTATTAAAATATCTCAATGTCTTCCTTTTCTATTGAGCGGAAATTGTTTATCTATTTATAAAAAACGGTGACCTCGATCTTTTTGTTCTCAAGCTATTGAGCGGAAACCCTTTTTTTCGTTTCAGTAACGTAACCTTCACCCCACCCACCCTATACCCAATCCCAAGCGAGGTCTCAATATAAGGTATCTATGTATGAAGTTTCATTAAAATATCTCAATGTGTTCTTAAGTTATTGAACGAAAACAATTTTTCTATTTTTTGTAACAGTGACCTTGACCCCACCCACCCCATACACAATCGTAAGTGAGGTCTTGATATAAGATATCTATGTATGAAGTTTTATTACAAAAGCTCAATCAGTTCTCTAGTTAGAGAGCAGAATCAAAAAATATGCCCGCATACGACATACCAGAAACAAAAACTATGCCCGCATAGGACATATCTAAATCTAATGTACAACTTTTTTTTTTTGAACATCTTGAGCATACTAGGGAAGTTGAAAAGACGACTGATGACGCAGATAAGGTCCCTTACTCCAAACACTCCAAAAGAATGTCATGTTCATGGAGCTTAAATATATGCCCAACATTTACAAAGGCATTGCATTGAGTACATTAGCTCAATAAATGTAAATATGAATAATGCACACATGTAAAATGACACAAAATCTATCTACGCAAACCAAAAAAGATTCCTGACACTTTATAATTTGTTGTATTTTTGTTTGTGGATTAATTTTCAACCATTATGTCATAAAACTATAATTTATGCATTGGAAAATGACAATGCTCATCTGTGTTATGAAATCATTTTGTTTTAATAATCAACCATTGTTCATGCTGCATCTTGATCCGCTTCCAGTTGATAAAGTATACACCGTCGGGTTTCTATTTTGGCCGAGTACAATAGCCCATAATAACATTTAATGACGGAAACAACATATTGTGACATCATCAGTTGCTCAATCTAACTGACAATTAAGCTAACAGATGTTTTAATTTTGGTGAAATTATTTATGTAAATGATTACAGCATTAAAATTTTGAAGTTGAAACTGAATAAACTGTGATTATAAATTCAGATTGAACTGTGCAATATTAATTATATTTACACTGAAAGTTAACTGGTTGTAATTGGCTTGAAGGTTTCAGCAAATGGACCCAGAAATTACTAATTATTTAACAGTTGTACTTCTCTTATCTTTTTTTGACTTCATGAGAACTTGCATTATTTTAAATGATCTAAGCCAATATGGAACAAAAGAACATATGACAAATTTTCAATAAACATACAGAATGAAAAAGCAAATAATGATAAACTTAACCCCAAATCTAACAAAGTGTACTATTGTTTGCTTATTAATGATAAATACTTGATAATTATAAATATCAAAGGGCAAAAGGAGGCATTTTCATAACTATGTTCATCTGTTACTGAGTAAGATTAATAAAGCTTCAAAACTTGACCATAGTCATATATCATTGTACATACAGTTGCTTGTAAGTTTTAATTAATTCGTTATTCAGGGTGTTTTGTTTTGACTCGTGATTGACAAGAATTTACATGACCTTTAGGGGGACTAATAAAATATTAGGAAAGTAACAATTTCAAACATATTTGTCACATTTCTCATAAATATAAAAATTGTATATAATACTAGAACTCTGCGAGTGAGATGCGTCTCCTGACGAGCATAAGTGAAGTATGATTAGAGCAATTATGCTAAAAACCGAACTTAACCTTCCTTTTATGGCTACTAACACTTCCTTAAAGTTTCATAATGATTGCACACACTTCTCAAGTTATTGTCTGCACAAACTGAAGGGGACGCCACCACCAAAAGTAACCACTGTATGTCGCCTTGTCAGCTGACACCATCAAGAAGCCAAATAACACTTATATTAGTGAAAGAACACTACTGGCACAGAAATATATTGGGAAGTATCGTGTAATTAATGAATAGTCATCATTTCAAATTGATACAATAATAAAGCATTTGTAACCCTAGAAAATATAATAAGAGGAATACTTCTTTCTTTAAAATTTTTGAAAATGTGTATTGCTTACATAGTGTTAAAAAAAGACAAATCATTGTATATTAACTAATCTGGCTGATTGGTTAGTGTGACAGACATTTGATTTCAAGATCATATGTTCGAGCCCCATTGGAGGAATACTTGTTTTTCTCTTGGTGTGATATTTGAGATCTATTAAAATCCAAATGCTTTAGTTTTTGCAGTTAAGGTGATACATGACATTTTAATACACTATGACATTCTTTGAAAAAGTCCCTTCAAGGGACTAAATTCTAGACTCATGGCACTCGCATTGTTGATCTATAATAATAAGATACATTCGTATTTGTAGATGTATCCAGTTTTCATAACAGATTAAAATCTAAGTCATGAATCCCATGGACAGGCAGACAGACACACCTTGCTGTCAGCATAAGATAAAAATGCATCATATAATACATAGAAGATAAATAACATATAATGGCAGACATAGGAATCTTGTAAAAATATGTCATTAAGCAAAAACATGTAGATGCAAACATACAAACAAGTAAGGGTAACACAGTTTTATGAAAAATATAATAAACAATAATTGTTAGGTGGAGATAATAAAATATCAGTATCCCAAAACACAATTTGATCACAAAAACATACAATATGATTGTTTAAAGGAAGTTATTGGAAAAAAACTATAAATGCAAAAAGTTTGATGTGAATGCAAATTAACTCTTGTCATTTCATTCCATGAAAGTACATTAAATTCTGTATGTAAGTTCTGACCATGCACATCAATTAGGAGAATACCTATAAACCAAAACAAACGTAAACAAAAAATCAAATCAAACTCATTTTATTTAAATTGATCATTGGCATTTTCCATTTCTCCCTCAAGGAATCTGACATGTTTTCCAGTCGGTATACTGTGGAATCACTTGAATTCGCAGGGTACAAATTTGCGTGGTTTTAAATTCGTGCAAACCCGATTTTGAAAACATAAGTCATTTGTCAAATGTATCATTTCGCCGGACTCTGCAGAATGCTTGTAGAGGGTCCCATTATGACAGCTTGTTTATTGCAATTAACATGTGTATCGGTGCTGGAATAGGCTTTTATAAGCTGATAACAGGGGTCCACTTCTAGACAATAGGGGTCTCAGTATAATACAAGACCATAGATAATTGATATCATGACGTTTCAGACTGATACATTTTTGTTAATTAAATGTCAACTTAATATACATTATGAACAAATGGTAATATCTGGAGGGGTTTTTCAATGATTAAATCAGTAAATATTTGTGATGGTCATAAATGTACGCAATGGCAGGACCGCGAAAATTATATACAAACAGTAACAATATTCACTGATTGAATAATTACCCTGAAACATCATTTAATTATATTAATATTTGCTTCTTTATAAACAAACGTAATCAAAAGAATATTTTTAAATAAACATACAATCAACTAATACATTTTTCAAAAACATTTAAAAGTCCAGAACAGTTTTACACAAGCAGTAATAATAATAATGTCAATCAACTGAGCTCTTTGGCCATCTCAAAGACGTTGCAGTGATCCTCGACCCACTGTGACCAGCTTGCCTAGACTGTAAAACAGAAACATAAACACACTGAAGATGGAAAAACAAGCAATAGTACTATATAGTAGCATTTATGAAATTAACGATTAATCGTACACGCTTTCATTTTCTGTATTTCATACATACACAATACATACAGAAATACGCGCATACGTTAATTTGGTTTATTTCAAACTAAAAGTATTAACTCACAAATACTATAAATATTTATGAATGATGATGTTTAAAAAAGATACTTTCTTGGTAGCGAAATATTATAGAAATAATTGATTTAATTAACGCATGCTTTTACTTTGAGCTCAAATTTTACCCGTAAAAACATAAACGATCATAAGCCATTCCTTTAAGTTACTTCGACCTGATTTTAAGTGTGTTAATGGTTAACAATTTAAATTCAGATAAAGTCACGTGTTGTATCACATTTATGCTCAATGTATATAGTTGTATTGTTTTGTCAGCGAATAAAAACGTAATTAAATAATTCCTTGATTAATAATAAATAATATGGGTTAGGCATGGGTAAAATTGATAAACATTAACACTATATATCACACTAATAATCAGGTCGAGTAAACCAAAGTAAGGCAACTACTGCTAGGAACTCACCAAGAAGTAACATTACATTCAGTTGTCTATTTAGATGTGCATTTTGATGTCCGCTGAAGTGTTTGATGATGATATTTTAATCGCAAACACAATAATTAAAGTGCCTTATAATCATATTTAAACTGTTTTTATTTTTATGATATTTTATTATATTCCATAATGGAATTTGTTTAACTGTTCAATTATGAGGTAGTTAGAAGCAGGTATTACTTTTATTTAAAACAAAATGCAACCCTCTATCGAAAACGCATCGGGCAATGCAGCCTTAGAAATTATATAAATCGATATAAACAATTTATTTAATCAAATAAACGGCACAACTACATATGATATATTAGCTGGTGTTTATTTAATTTCAAACTAGCCGACCTCCCCCCCCCCAAAAAAAAAAAAAAAAAAAAATTCCGGATTATACATATATGGGAATATATAAATCAGTCAAAACTGGAAATATATGCTTATTTTTTTTAGCTCGCTTCGCTTGCTCATTTTGGTAAAAGATACACATTAAATTATACCGCAAAATATATACCCGACCTAGCTTGACCCCTACGATTTCTTACGTACACAATAGTACCGGCGCAAAAAAAGTTCATCAAAAACGATAAACTATATACAATGGGTATATATAACTTATTTGAAAATGAGCCTGTTTTCTTTTCAAAATTTTAAATGTATAAATTTAAAATTTTATTATTAATATATTAACTATTATTTTCGAATAAATATGGTTTGAAGTCGATTTCAGGTAAAATCAATGATTACTTTACAGTTTTGTTTCAATAAATAGTTTAATTCCGAAATATCTAAATCGACAAACTTCTTGTTCATTGTTTATTTTGCAATCATACCAATCATACCAAATTTTATATTGCTTTATGCATTTATTAAAAAAAGATATAAAGTGATAAAGTACAGGAGTGTCCACAACGACTGCTCCAATTCCTGGCGATTTCATATTTTCCGCTAAATCAGCGAAATTGACACAAAGTCGGCTTCACTTGCCATGTATTATTTCGCAACGGAATCATGAGAGTACATTCACAATACCTCGTGTACAAACATGCTCGTCTGTCTGTCCGTTAGTTCGGTTCAATGAAAAAACACAGAGTACATAGCACATTTGAAGACAATTGATGAGCATGACTGTGAACGTTTAAGATATTTAAATGGCATTCACCTCGCAAAGAGAAAAATGAATAGGTAAATAAAATAATACATATAATTCTCGATGCATGTGTGATTGAATTTAGTCAGCTACGGATTTTACATGTTTACAGATGTTCCTGATATATATAACATTGAATGTCAAATACGTATTTAGTGGACAGGCACATTAAACAAGGGCAATTTACTGGCAAAACAGGTTCATGACATACAGATGTCTTTCGAACATTGTGCGGTAAGTACTGATATATTCGGTGAAACAAATTGCATTTAATGATGATGGTCGTCGTGGTGATGATGATGATGATGATGATGAGGATGATGAGGATGATGAGAACGATGGATCATATATCTTTTATAGGATATGTAGCTAATCACTGCAGACCCACAAACAACAGAAAGGGATTATAAGTGCACGATTAAAAGTGTATGCCCTCCCCCCCAACCCGAAATCCTGGACCCGCCCCTGGTTAGTAAATTTGTATTCATTGCTATTGTTTGCGAAATCTGACTGATTTAAATGCTCCAGAAATTAAACCCCTATAAAACTGTATAAACTGTAATTCTCTATGCTTGGTGTTAATTGTCTTTATGTATTGTATCTGGACACTGTTTAACAATAGCCCCAATGAAGTTGATCAACATATCGTTAAATGTAAGTATACTAATTGTATTAGTACAATAAAAATACGTGTACAACACACAATAAAAAATTCGGTATTCATTTAACTGTTTTAATATACGTCATTAAACAAAATACTGCTACCTTAAATTACACACATATGAAATATCGTTGCATTCAAACAACAGAAAATACCTCAATCGTATAAACTAATATACATGGTATAACAGAAGCGGGACAAGTCGCGTCAATATAGACGTCAAAATAACACCGTGACACAACGACGGAACACAACCAGGCCACACAACGACAGAACACAACCAGGCCACACAACGACGGAACAAAACTAGGCGACACAATGACGGAGCACAACCAAGTGACAAAACGACGGAACACAACCAGGCGAAACAACGGAACACAACCAGGTGTTACAACGACGGAACACAACCAGTTGACAAAACGACGGAACACAACCAGGCGACACAACGACGGAACACATCCAAGTGACACAGCGGCTTAACACAACCAGGCGACACAACGACGGAACCCAAGCGGACGACACAACGACGGAATACAACAAGGAGACACAACGACGGAACCCAAGCGGGCCACACAACGACGGAATACGACAAGGCGACACGACGACGTTACACAACCAGGCGACAAAACGGCGTAACACAATAAAGGCATCAGAACGACGTAACACAATACAGCATCAGAACGACGTACCACTACTAGGCATCAGTACGACGTAACACAACCAGGCATCAGAACGACGTAACACAACCAGGCATCAGAACGACGTAACACAACGAGGCATCAGAACGACGTAACACAACCAGGCATCAGAACGACGTAACACAACTAGGCATCAGAACGACGTAACACAACTAGGCATCATATCGACGTAACACAACCAGGCATCAGAACGACGTAACACAACTCCGCATCAGAAAGACGAAACACATTTAGGCATCAGAACGACGTAACACAACCAGGCATCACAACTACGTAACACAACCAGGCATCACAACTACATAACACAACCAGGCATCAGAACGAGGTAACACAACCAGGCATCAGAACGACGTAACACAACTAGGCATCAGAACGACCTAACACAACTAGGCGTTAGAACAGCGTAACACAACTAGGCATCAGAACGACGTAACACAACTAGGCATCAGAACGACGTAACACAACTAGGCATCAGAACGACGTAACAGAACCAGGCATCAGAACGACGTAACACAACCAGGCATCAGAACGACGTAACACAACCAGGCATCACAACTACGTAACACAACCAGGCATCAGAACGAGGTAACACAACCAGGCATCAGAACGACGTAACGCAACCAGTCATCAGAACGACCTAACACAACTAGGCTTTAGAACAGCGTAACACAACTAGGCATCAGAACGACGTAACACAACCAGGCATCAGAACGACGTAACACAACTAGGCATCAGAACGACCACAACTAGGCATCAGAACGACGTAAAACAACTCGGCATCAGAACGACGAAACACATTTAGGAATCAGAAGGACGTAACACAACTAGGAATCAGAAGGACGTAACACAACTAGGAATCAGAACGACGTAACACAATCAGGCATCAGAACGACGAAACACATGTAGGCGTCAGAACGACGTAATACAACTAGGCATCAAAACGACGCAACACAACTAGGCATCAGAAAGACGTTACACAACCAGGCATCAGAACGACATAATACAACTAGGCATCACAACTACGTAACACAACCAGGCATAAGAACGGCGTAACACAGCCAGGCATCAGAACGGCGTAACACAACCAGGCATCACAACTACGTAACACCATTATGCATCACAACTATGTAACACAACCAGACATCAAAGCTACATAACACAACCATGCATCACAACTACGTAACACAGCCAGGCATCAGAATTACGTAACACAGCCAGGCATCAGAATTACGTAACACAGCCAGGCATCAGAATTACGTAACACAGCCAGACATCACAACTACGTAACTCAACCAAGCATCACAACTACGTAACACAATCATGCATCAGAATGACGTTACACAACCAGGCATCACAACTACGTACCACAACCAGGCATCACAACTACGTAACACAACCAGGCATCAGAATGACGTAACACAACCAGGCGGCACAACTCACAATTACAGGACACACCAATTTTACACAACTACGCGACACAATGACGTTACGCAACCAGGCGACACAAAGACGTAACACAAGCACGCGATACAACAACGTTACACAATTACGCCACACAACTACGTAACACAAGCACGCGACGCAACAACGTTACACAATTATGCGACGCCCCTTTGTTATACAATCACGCGACACAATCACACAACACAACTACGTAATGCCCCAGTCATAAATAAGAAACTGCCGCCAGACGACGTCTGTTTTACTCAAAATCGGGCAATATCGGACAGTGCCCGCCAGGCAGCAGTTGCAATCGGGCGGTTGCAGCTGACGAATTTGCTAAAAGGACGGCGCCTGTCAAAGGTTAATTAATACTTAAAAGGTAACGGTGACCTGGTGATGTTTGTCGGGGTCAGGCAGGTCGAAATCAAGTCGGCCGGGAACCGTTCGATCACCGGACGGCAATTCTTGTATTGGGCGGTGACCGTACGAATTTTCTATGTAAAAACATCGTCCGATTTCAACGGCGATTGTGCAGGAATCTTCCTGGCGCCGACCAATGTACAGTTATCGCCAAGGTCTCGGATTGTGCCTGTAGAGACACAGGGCGGCCACCGTTTTGTCGATACATAGACTCAATACCTTTTTCAATACATTTTAGTTGCAGTCATCCTGCGCCGAGTCATATATAGACCGCACGGGCGTCGTCCGGTCATCGGCCGGTCACCGCCCGTTGCTCAAACTGTTTGTTTCCAATGTCAGTCAGCGAAAACCGTCCGGCGCCCGCTTGATTTCGTGACCACGCGAGGCAAAAAATATTAAAATCGCGCGGCGCCTGTAAGATTTCGCAAATTTGTTTAAAATCGTACGATGTCCGTTCTATGTGTGACCTAGGCATAATATAATCACCCGACACAACTATTTTACACAATCACGCGACACAACTACGTTACAAAATCGCGCGTCACAACTGCGTTACACAATCACGCGTCACAACTGCGTTACACAATCACGCGAAACAACTACATAACACAATCACGTGACACAACTACTTAACACAATCACGCGACACAACTACGTTAAACAAACACACGTCACAACTGCGCTACACAATCACGAGTCACAACTGAGTTGCGCAATAAAGCGACACAACTACGTACCACTTGCTATCACGAAGTAAAAAAAAATGCGACTCAACCATACATTTTATTCAGAACGCGACTTAGAACACATACGCGTTCATCGGCGGATACACACATGTTCATGGGCGGACTCATACACGTTCATAGGCGGACGCATATACGTTCAAAGGCGAACACATTCATGTTCAAATGCGGACAAACACATGTTCATACGTGCTCATTGGCGGACACACACTGGTTCATACTTGCTCATCGGCGGACACATACATGTTCATACATGCTCATCGGCGGACACGCACGTAACTGTAACACCGGTACACGTGTATCAGTATATACGGAGAGGACGGTGATGGAGATGGCATGACGGTCATTAGGCGTCAATGGTTTCCGGTTTGTAGACTGGCAATGGAAAGCGTGACAAGGAGCTCTGCAGAGGTGCAGACGACAATTCATGCAGACGACAGTTCCACGTGTTCAGAACGAGACAGGAATGGCAGACCAATCGGCCTTGAAGACGTAGGGTGACCTGGACAGAACGCGCTTCAAGACCTCTGGCAAGCAGTTTAGCATATTTATTTTGAAATGATTCTGAATACTAAATATTTATTAGCACTGGAAATGTTGTAGTCAATTGAAAAGGTAAAGTAATCAAGCATTTATACGGCTTTTTGTCGATATTTTTGAAGCATTTGTATCACAGTGATAAAAATACACGTGAAAATAAGCATACATGCGTCTGGTCGAGTGGTTAGAGCAACCGACGTTTGATCTGCAGGTCATAGGTTCGAGACCCGGTGGAGGCATTTTGTTTTATTATACTTTTCATGACTGAATATTTGAACTAGTTAGTCCAGATACATTAGATCTTGCAGTTAAGACACTGAATGACATTTTTCAAAAATCTGCGAATAATTCCATTTGAGTCAGATTTCGCGAAATTCAATTTACTTGAAGGCGTTTCATCAATGGTAGTATTATCAGTCGTACACTTCGACTAATACCCCTATCCTGCAGACATCACGAATTCCACGAATCAACCGAAATTGGTAATTTTAGAATTCATTGTTGCATCGTAATCGGGTTGTGAAGTTCTTATATTGTTTCGTATCTGTTCGTAGTCCAACATTGCTATTCTTCAGCAGTCGGGTATTCGTGACACAAGTTTTGAATTTTTCAAAATATTGGCCACGAACTTCCAATTCCAAAAATCCAGATTCCAAAACTTCCAAAATAATTCGTTAAAAATTTATAGTGTATTCTTATGCATTGTAACTGAATCGTAATCGAGCGGGACTGGTGGCGTGTGTGGAATATGGCTATTACATAAAGAAAGACTATCACCGAAAGTGCGTGTATTCAAACAAGAAGGAAACGGAATTCATGTAAATAACTACATGAATCTCAATAAGTAACATACGATTAAATAGAAATCGTCAATAGCGATGAAACGCCTCCTTCGTACACACGGGGACAAAATGAAACAAATCAATAACATAAGGGAGGTAACCACACTAGTAGTTTGCAAAAGCGTAACATCGTGTTGTCTGCTTTGCCGACCGCACTAGTTTTCGATCTCGAATGTATTTTTATTGTTTTTAAAGGGGCCTGTTCAGACACTAATTGACAATTTTGGAACTTATTCTCACAGATCCCGAAAATAAAAGAATGGTTTATATAAAGGAGCGATAGAACACTACGGACATAGAAATATAATGTAAATACCGTTTCGTTAATGAGTAGTCTTCAGTTGAAATTGATAAAATTAAAAAGCGTCTATAACGCTAAACGATTGAATAATTTGGACTGCGTCTGTTGTTTTGATTAAAATTGTTGTCAACACATGTATCACTTATATAAAGTAAAAATTGGCGATTCAAATATAGAAATCGGAATGCCGAGTAGCGTTAGGCTTTCAGTCTGGAGGTCTAAGGGTTTGAATCCCGGTAGGAGAAACTTTTTTCGTCCTTTTTCATTCTCTTTGTGAACTATTATACTTGAGCTCTTTAGTTCCGACGTTTAATTCTGTGAAGTTAAAATATTATATGGCGCACTTCAAAAAATACAAAAATCTGTAAACAAATCTCTTAAACGGGCTCTGTCATCGAAATGGACCTCGGGGGGGGGGGGGGGGGGTAAAAAAAATCCATCTGAATTTGTATATTAATACTGGCATATAATAACGGATAAAAGAAGGTATATATAATGGGGAAACAATGTACGCATTCTGAGATAAAAATCAATTTATTATATGGATTGTGTTTCTTTGGCCCTTTTCATGTTTACATTTTAACGCCAGAATTTATCTTCGGATACCCACGTTCGACCCATTCCGCTCCTCTTCAATCCAAAGCTGCAGTGTAATAAAATGATTAATTGTGGGTATCCGGCGATGCCTTACGCGATGAGTGACGAACTCAATCCATCTAATGAATACTTAAAAAAACACCAAACGACCCTCATTGCGTACATATCTGATATGGTAGATGTTTGATTAGCGTTGATTGCAAGCTCAATATAAAATAACCTTTATAATGTTTATATAATTTAATATAATGTCATTTATTGCGAATTTTTTATTCTAGCATGATACTCGCTGAAATTTCTACAGACAAATAATAAATTTATCGTTGTTAAACTATCTAATAAACAACGCAAAAAGTAGTCCCGATTCTGAGCGGAGCATATTTAAATGTAGTTTTCATTACAATTGCAAACATCAGTGTCAGATCATGTTAAAATCGAAATAATTTTCGCATTATCATTGTTTTACCGGCCAATAAACAACTCCGTATTGATCTGTTGCGTGGATATTGGCCTATAAACATAAATCGAAAATTATTTCTTAACGAATTCAGTATAACAAGTTCTCGATATTCGCATCAGCTCAATATTCATGTTTCATGTTTGAATGTCGATCTCAAAGCTGGCTCGATATTCGCATTAGCTCGATATTCGCGTCGAATGTTTGAATGTCGATGTCAGAGCTTGCTCGATGTTGGCACAATCTCAATATTCGCTTTTAATATTTGAATATCGATCTCAGAGCTGGCTCGATATTCGCACCAGCTCTATTTTCGAATTTCGATCTTCGATTTTCGATGTCATTTCCAGCCTCACACACCGCGATAATCGAAGAAAGCACGGGCATTTTATCGACAGCCGATGGCGACAGCACTGATCCGTGATAAATTCCCCGCAACCGGTAGTGTATGAGACCGCCACAGACGTAAATGTAACCGAGCTCCGCAAACAAAATGCACGAGAAGCGGGGAATAGCACAATCGACACGCGCCAGTGACGCATCAGCGACAGACGGTTACTTGACAGATATGTACGCGAATTTTCGAAATTTGGTTTATGGCGCCGAGTCTCGCGGGTTACCGTGGATCTGGGGCAGACGACATGCTCGACGTTCAATGGGGCGACTAGGCTACAGTTGTCTTCATAGAACATTTCAGCTTCGCTGTAATCGGAAATGACAACAGAGCGCGCGTGTACCGGGGTCAAGGAGAACAGTTTACTGGATGTCGTCTGTACGAAGGTCTTGGCGGGAAATCCAAACATAAATACAATCAAGCATGTCCGGGATGAATTTGGGAAGGCGTCGTCGATCAATGCGACAAGACCCTCGTTGTTTAATTCCCGCGCATCAGAACTCCATATCGTTGTTTATTGGCCGATAAACAACGATAAAATGAAAATAATTTCTTAATTCTATATTGACACACAGAGTTTTCTATAGACAAAGAACAAAAATGTCCGTTGTAAATTCACCATTTAACAACGCGATATACGTCAGAAACTGTAAAATATAGTTCGAATTGTAATTGCAGAATTTAATGTCAGATTACGTTAGACTCAAAGTAAGTTTTCGCATAATCGTTGTTTCTCTGTAAATAAACACCTGTTAGTCGTTCTGATGCGTGTCTACTAAGGCTACTCCGGCTAACGCCCTCGTGATTTAATTACTGCGCATCAGAACTCCAAACCGTTGTTTATTAGCCGATAAACAACGAGAAGTCGAAAATAATTGCTTAAATCCAACTGCCAAATTCTGAAACTATATGAAGAACGTTTTGACAGCCTTTTATCAGCTGTCATTATTTCGTTTTAGAGAAAAGCGTTGAGAACAACTTAACTATACATAAAATTTGTCAAATTTCTCTCCGAAAATTAACATATTAATTCAGGCACTTTGGGTTAAAACGTAATCTATTTATAAATGTATTTCTGTATAAAAGAATTATATGCATATCGAAATAAACAGGACATTCAACAATATGTCCTATTTAACATAGAATATTGCAACATAGACCACTGAATTATCATTTAATTTAAAAAAAAAAAAACACAAAACAACTACAACAACACGGTAAAGTCATTAAGAATTATACGTTCGTGAAATATTTTAATAACTAATAACGTTTTCTATGCACTGTAATATTAAAGATACTGTTTACTACGAGGAAATGGAAAATAGCACGTTGACAAACATGTCCATGTTGAATTGAACCCTTATTCATATAAAACTAAAACGTAACGTATCTTTGCTTACTTCTACTTCCAGACAACACCGCCGCTTTGTTGCACAGTCCAAGTTCTTGTTTGCTGTTTAGTTCACAATCCACAAAATGTTCACAAATAATGATGGCAAAAAATTCACATATCGCCATAAGTGCCATTAGACGAAAACATTTTTTGCACGAGTTTAGAAAAGTTAATTCCACTATGAGTTAATATTACAAGCACTGTCCATATTTTACAGTCAGAATTACCCAACACGGATACACTGTCCGAAATACTATAATTCATACCTACACATGTGTGTTTACTAGACACAAGGCGTACACGAAACTAGTGTACTGTTACTTTATCGATTAATTTCCTGTAAAAACTCTTGCATTCTAATACGGAGCTTTAAGTAACTAGGCAGTATGTAATCCCCTATTAAAAAACTTAAAAGGCGTTATCTCGTGGTTTCTTATTATTTTGTATTAAATGCAATAAGGATTCCAGGGCCACTATTAATATAAAGTAATAAGCTCTTCGTAACCTAAATGGTTGAAGATAAGTCAAAATAAGAAACTTGTGTTTACAACACTATGCTTAGAAATATGTACGTGGCAAATCCTATACATTAATATACCGGTAAGCAACACCACAATTTAAGCAACACAACCACGTGTCACATCCAGGCAACACAACCATGTGTCACACACCCGCAACACAACCACGCGTCATATCGACGTAGTACAACCACGCGTCACAACGACGCACGTAACATTACTACGCGCCATTACAACGCACGTAATACAACTACGCGCCACAACAACGCACGTAACACAACCACGCGTAACTACAACGCACGTTACACAACCACGCGTCACAACGACGCGCGTAATAATAATGTGGATACGCTTGCGGATGCGGACATATGGAAAAGCGGCCTCATACTCGATTCTGGCAAAATGATCATTTACGTTCGTTTGGGTCTGTGTGTGTGTGACGCGCATGTGACGCGACATCTATTTATAGAACAGGTCACAGTGCTTATTTACGTCAGTGAGCGCCATGAAAGGGACGATTTCCTCATGCACAGTGTACAATGGCAGTTTCCAGCATCGATCGATAATGATGTGCACGAGGAAACCGTGACACGCGTGGTTTACAAATAATGTGATCATCGATTAGCCGGGGTGGTATTTACAAAGCGCCAGTGAACAATCTTAACTTAAGATATTCGTAAGTGAAACGTTCAGATATGCGTGTTATGTGAATATGAATTCGTTCATTTGAAATGTTTCTAACTCGAACTCGATGGATGAAAGAGTGCGTGTGTGCTAAGCAGTGTGATGAATACGGGCCCAGACACTTATTATGATTGATTGCTCATGATTGAATCATGATTGATCGCTCATATATATCTATTGTTGTATCATGTTATAAACTCATTTTTTTTTGCATTTACACAGATTCTCGTACATTGATGTTAAACAAACTCGTTTATTTAACAACCCATTTCAATGTAAGAACTCCATAATGTGGCTATTACTTTGACCAATGAACATCAGTCTTACATGCAACAAATTCTTTCATATCTGTAAACATTAGTGTTAAGTAAATGTTAAAGCCTACATTGCATACTAAAACTATAGCCTTAGGATTCCTAAGTAGGATATTGACTATGGAACCTGGATAATGGATCCTGCATGTGACGCATAGATCTGGTAAACTTGCATTAGGATTCCTAAGTAGGATATTGACTACGGAACCTGAATAATGGATCCTGCATGTGACGCATAGATCTGGTAAACTTGCCTTAGGATTCCTAAGTAGGATATTGACTAAGGAACCTCGATAATGGATCCTGCATGTGACGCATAGATCTGGTAAACTTGCTTATTTACAATTGTAGCATGCATGTCTAAAATATAGTCCAGACAAAATTTGGCATACACATTCAAACAGACATACTTCAAACAACCAATGTGAAAACTAATCGAAGTAGTATTGAATAAAAGAGTTTAAGCCTGTCGCAGTTAGAACACATTCAGAGGCCAAACACTGAACATCGAGGGAAACGACATCTGAAAACACCGTAGCTGTAATAGCAACAGGACCAGTGGAGGAATGAGACTCTAAAATAAAAAATGAATCAGCAAACATGCCGCTGTCTCTGACTGCTGAACAAAATCATGAACAAGTATTAATTTTGCAATGATAAATAAAATTTAGTAAGCTATAAAGTGTACACACCAGCAAAATTGACACACACAAAACACACATCAACGTGATGCTTATAAATTATTAAAACTAGTGAACGTTTCTGTGAAAGAAACACAATTCAGAATTACTGTTTGCAGGCTCAAACTTATGTACTTTGAACACATTCTCAAGTCGGTTTACGTAGTAAGAACAGTACTCAAAGAGTCTTTAAAATGAATTAAATTCGATAGTTTGATAGTTCACATGTGTACACTCCACTAATATAGCTTGACTTGGTAATTATTTTTCTTGGTTATTGTATATACACACTACATGTATTAAAGATTACAGATGCATCTTAATATCCCTGATTTAAAATATAAGTCCTCAGTGGCACTACTACCAGCAAAACAATAATGCAGGCGAGATCACTGTTAAAATTTTAGTTTGAGTATTCTAACAGAGTTCTCTCCCTGAAATCAGAATACACAAGTAATACTGTCACCTGAACTCATTACAAAACCTTTTACGTTCATCCCTCATAGTATCTGAAAATTCAAAAGCCTGATTCAATGTGTGCATTTCTCGCCCATTAGGCAATCTGTCTGTTAGTTCCAATTTTGCACAGCTTAACAAATAATTACAAGGACATCAGAGTGAATTGGAGAAAACAAATATTTTAGCATTCTTCAGTTTGTATAGAGCTATTGGCCATTCTTTGGTGTTTTCTTCCAAACTTATTTAAAGCTTTTACAAACATGTCATTATTTAATCACACCTGTGTTAGGTAAACTGAGTAAATGTATGTGAACATTGTTTGTTGTATACTATAGTATGCCTACATAATATTTTATTGTTGTAGCATGCTTGTTACTTTAATATTAAGCTACACAGCAAATAAGTAGGAATGCAGTACAGGGGACATAGGGTCCTTGTGCATACCTTTTCAGCTCACTGGGAGTCACTGACAGACAGGCAGGATGCTAACTGGAGACACTGACTTTCAAGTCCTGCCGCAGGTTGACATACCGTATCTAATAACCCAAATTTGCTTTAGAAAAAAATAGTAAATAAGTTTACACAATTACCTTAAAACTAAACATACGATGGTAACATACAGAATATATAGATAATAAAATATATGTATTTATGGATTATTATTTATATAGCTGTCATTCATTCATTACAGTTAACAGGTTAACATGCCGGTGTTTGTAAGTGATGGTTTAAATACCTAATCTGTATGTTGATTTTAATTCCTGATTTACAAATATTCTAGTATTTGTCTTTCGTAGTTTTATTTTAAACATTTAGTTATTTTTAACACAATATTGCTGTTTTGCTGTATTCAGTGGCGTACATTTATATGTAAACATGATAATTTTGCCACATTTACCGGTATTGTACAATAATTTTACCATTGCCACTATACATATATTTTTTTTATCTATATATTCTGTATGTTACCATTGTATGTTTAGTTTTAAGGTAAATGTGTAAACTTATTTACAATTTTTTTCTAAAACAAATTTGGGTTATTAGATACGGTTTGTTGCTGGTCGAGCGACATGGCGGCATCCAGCTTGGGTTTCTGCTCAATATATATAGAACGAATTGAGATGTTTTAATGAAACTGCATAAACTATACTTTATATCAAGACCTAGCTTGAGATTGCATATGGGTTTGGTGCGGTCAATGTCAACTTCACTGTTACTAAAAATGCAAAAACAGTTTTCACTCAATACCCCAAAAACTAATTGAGATATCGTAATGAAACTTAACACATAGATCCCTTATAGTAAGACCTTGCTTGGGATTGCATATGGGGTGGTTGGGGTCAAGGTTACCTTTACTAAAATTAGAAAAACGGTTTCCGCTCAATAACTCATTAACACATTTACATAGTGTAATGAAACATAATATATAGATAGCTGATAACTAGACCTAGCTTGGGATTGCATATGGGGGTGGGGTCAAGGTCACGGTCACTGTTATTAAAAATAGAAATATTAATTATTTAAGTAATCAAGAACGAATTGAGATATTTTTATTAAACTTCAAATATGAATACTTTATATCATGACGTCTATTGGAATTGCATATGGGGCGTTTCGAATCAAGGTCAAGGCCACCATTACTAAAACTAGAAATAATGTTTCCGCTCAAAAACTCAAGAACAAATTGAGATATTGCAATGAAACTTCACATATAGGTACCTTATTTGGGATTGCTTCTGTGGTTACACATAGTTTCATAAACATAATTATTTCATTCATATGACACCATACTCCATCAGGTCGAGATTCAGATCAGAACAGATTGAAAACCTGGTTCCGTGGCGTGGCCTGATTTATTTATTTTAAGTTTTATTATTGCAATATTTGATTCTGCCAAAACATATCGCGATATGAATAAAAATATATGCATTATTTATGTGGTATGTTTTGCGCTTTGTTTTATTTCCTGTTCCTATTGATTCCAAAACGTTTGACTTAATTAAACACGCTTATTGTGAAGTGAAACCATTATCTCATTATCATTTGTAAAGTTGATTGAGTAGTATGGGAACAGGTCAAAAGAGGACCATAATAGACTGTTCTAGCGACCAATACTTTTCCATTTATGTTTGGTATACATATGTATTCTCTTAAAATGATTATGCTTAAAGGAATACAACAAACCTGATAAATTATTTTCGTTAAACTGTGGAGTGAAAAGCATACATGACTGTGGTACCTGTACTTGTATTAATCGCACTATATATGTAATATAATAAATACAGTGTAAGACAATGACAGGCGGTTTGAGAGTGTTGGTCATATTTAATTTGCTTTTCTATCTCATGTTTATTTTTTGCTGTTGCTGTGCCTGTCATCAACATTGGTGATGCTAAAACGCAGCCGATAAAATACTGGGCTGTTCATAATGAATTTATCAGTCTTAAGCGTAGTGAATACATAAATACAAATGTCGCAATAAATCGCAATAAATATCATGATAAATTAAAAAAATATCGCAATATACCGTTATATCGATTTCTAATATTGTGACACCCCTAGGACCTAGCATTGTCTTCATCCACCACTCCTTATATTTGATTCTCCAGTTTATAATCGTTCCCATTAAAACCAAATTGATTTAATAGTCTGGCCTGTTTTTGTGCTAATGAGGCGTGTGGTGGGAAACCCAGGCTTCATGCATGTGCGTAAACTGTTGCCCAAGATCAGCCGCAGAGGCTAAGTACTATTTTCTGTTTCAATGAAATCTCTTCTAAACATAAATCCACTGTAGGCGGAAAGTGCCGTCCTGGATTAGCCTGTGCGGACTGCACATGCTGATCCGCGACAACACTGCGGACATGCATTAATCCCGAGTTTCCCACGACACGCTTCTGATATTACTACCTGTCAGCCAAGTATCTTTTATTGTTTGCTTTCATACCTTTCTTGCTCCCAAGCAATGTTCACTTCTAGTCGCCTGGTGCCTCCATGGTGCCTCCATTTTCTTCCTGCTGATGGGTTTATAACTTCGCCTTCTACTTGCATGGAAGTTACCGAGTTGCTCGTTTTCTCTCATTCTTATTTATTCTGGTGCAACGTTACCATTGCTATATAAATATAGAAAACCATACAATTAATATATCTTGTTCATAAAAATATGTTCTTGCGTCTTCTGAATTTCAATTTAGATGTTGCTTTTGCTTTATGTCTCATATTCTGTTATTTTATAGCTAATTTAGCTATAAACATGATTATTGTATTTTTCGTGTTATTAAGTGTAAATACATTTACAAGACACACATGATACAGAAGTTAGATTCAGGGAAATGTGCACAAGTATTGCAATTGAAAACTTAATTAGTAGCCATTTTCTCTACAGCATAATACATGGTTATAAAATTAGATTCAGGTGAAACAATCCCCATAACTCTGTTTTGTATTTTGACACAGTAATGCCCCTTTTTCACTTAGATTTTTATTTCAGTTTAAATTTCAGAATAAATTTAGTTTGACAAGTCCAAAAACGTCAAAACTAAGTAGTTTTCACTTTGAAACTTAGATTATTACATTGCCATCAACTTCAGCATCTTGTGAATGGTCATAACTCAGTTTTGTATTTTGACAGATTTATACCCCTTCTACTTTCAAAATAAAATGCATTAACTAAAATATTTCCAATAGTCAAGGGCCCCAATTGTGCCCGTATTCTTCTCATAAGTGCCTTGTCCATTCCTCGGTGTGTTCCAATGTATGTGTATTCAAATATGATAATGTATTTAATGAAAATAGTTAAAGACTTTATTGATATTGAATACTTTTGAATAATGTATAGCTAAATTGCGATGCATTCATTGTGATGCGTGTTCATTCCATGGCAATTACTTTATCTCGAATCGTCCAAGTCAATAGTGGTTGAAATGACCAGGTACTGGTCACAAAATGCTTTGCAAATAATTGGTGTCAGAAATCTTAATGCAACGACGGTTTTATCACGGTCGTAGTAATGGTTTATACAGTGAAAGTGATGTGGAACCATTGAAACAGCTCCATCACATTTCGTTACCCTAGTTAAAGAACTCAATACGTGCTTATATTTTGCATCGCATATGTTGAGTTATTGAACTGGTGACGATTTATTCTTCGGCACAATTAGTTTTTTAAATGTTGTAAACTAAATGTGTTACGGATATTAAATAATTAACGACCTTATATATATGATGTTCAATTTAAAGTTTAAATTAAGGCATATATGTTTGTGATATACATTTGTTATTTTTTTTAATATTTTTATTAATTTATTTACTTTTAGTTTTTAAAGAACAAAATCGAGTTATTGTCGTCGCTCGGTCGACTGCGTCAGCGTCTGCGTTAGTTAAGTCTTTTGGCTAAGAGTCCATTTCTCAAAAACAATGAAAGGTATCCATTTGAAACTTTCAATACTTGTTCACTATCAAAAGGGTAATTCATTACAATAAGGCAGGTATGAACCCAGTTTGTAGACAAGATAAGGCAACTATATGAAGGATTTTGGGATATTTAGTGCCCTTTTTTCAACTCTGAATTTAGCTTTAGGTCAAATGTCTCAATATTATTAGAGGTATTGACATGAAATTCAACACTCTTCATCACAGTGATGATCCATTCTATTAACAAAAGGCCAGAATACTATCAAATACGAAAAAGTCGAGCGTCCAGCACCGGTAGGCGGTGCTCTTGTTATAATATTGCTCAGCACTGGGTTGTGCCTCCTGTGGTATTAGATTGCAATGTCGTATAGATCGTTGTTGATTTTGTGTCTGAAATGTTAATAAAATGGTGTTGCTCTGATTACATGACTTCGAGTGTTCATTATTGTCCCAAATTGCTAAGATCCACAGCGACTCGATTTACCGGAGGCTACATAGTCTACCGAACTCCACAAAACTCTACGGTAATCTAAATTAATAAGGACATGCGATGAAATATCAGGAATAAAGAAATGCATAACAATAGTACATAATGTTTTGGGCTAGTGAGACTCGAAATTCGCAGTAGGCATTCAATAGTTTGCTTTGTACAAAGTACACAACAGTAATATAACATAATATTGAATAACGCGTGTACATACCAAAATAGAATTAACAACGTTTTCTTAATCAGTAACAAATGTGCGATTCGGAAAATATTTGTGTTACGTGTTGTGTGCGTAGCGGATCGCTGTAAATAAGTCATCACTAATTCGTTCTGACGCTAGAAAACTAACATAATCGGATATTTCCCACTAAATGTAGGTCTCAATTTCGTGTCAATGCTATGTACCATATCAACAAATATACATTTATTCATTTTAAAAATAATATTAGTTCACAGCGGATCCTGTGTCTTCAATACGGAACTCCAAGGAAGAATCTTGAACGAAAGCACCTAACGTTGTTGTTCAATAATTTGTTGCTCATACATTTGCAGTTACGTCAATCGTTTTCCTGGTAATTGTAACTGTTTTTCTTCATTAGCAAGTATAAGCCTTTCTACGAATTTCTCTAACAAGAAACGACAAGTTACAACGCAACTACGCATTCAACGGAAAACGAAACATTTGCAACATTCAGATAACTTTATAGATAAGGTGCTATGAATTCCAAGAAATGCAACTTATATCCGGTGTAAAGATATACTCATTGGCTCTACTAAAACTTTTACGAGAACAAAAATAATGTAATCTATTTTTTCCATGAAATATTAAATGTATACAATTCAACTTGAATTAGCAGTAGACCATTTCCTTTGAATCAATATTAAAGGCATGCTACGACAAGACTAGACAAGAAGTCCACAACAATATATAACAAACACTCGACACTCACTGTTGGTTCGTCTTTCGCATGCGACGTAAATCTGGGGTACAGTTGTCTAGGTACTTCAAACCGGGCACTTAACGACACAGGGCCGCCTCTGGAATAGGGGTCTCTTTAATTGTATCTTGCCCTATTCCTCGTAACCCAAATAACAAGTCTTCTGGGGGCGATGGCCATATGGGAGAGAATCCCGGTGCACTCGATAAAAATTTAACACACACTGATTAAAATGTGGCATCGCCTTAGAACGGTTAATAACACGCCATATAGGAATAACAACTGAACACTTTCCTTTAGTTGCCAATCAATAAACGTACGTAGTCGGGGATTTTAATGCACCAATATTGCCTTATATTGTTTTAATTTCATTTGTACGGTGCACAGCTCAGCTGTTCATTTCGTTTCAGATTATGAGGCAGTTACAGTGAAAAAGTATTAACTTGAAATGTATTTAATTATACAGCTATTATCCAGAGAATTTAATTGCGTTGATTGTGAACAGAATTCACATATATGAAATAATTATTATCAATGTTAGATCAAGATCATCTTCGCACTACTAAATAATAATAAACATACATACAACGGCGTTCCTTAAACATAGCCAAGTTCGCGCTTTATGTTTGGAATTTACAATGCAAAAATGTTCTATAGACTTGTTTCTGAACTAATTAAACACTACAACAACTATACTGTTCGTAATATTCTTTATTTTCTTCATTTTTCTACTCGTGGTCAACCATTCTCAACGATCATGCGAAAAACCTAACACAATTCTTTTTTTGGCTACAAACAACCAAAAGTGTAACCTCTAGAACATTTCCCCCCACATTGACCAAAAAAGTTTGTCAATCATATAACAATGCTATAAGATAGTAAACTATCACACTCGATTTATCGAAGTAAAAAAATATTTTATCGCAATCTTAATCACTTGTATAATATGTAATCGACATATCAACTATTAAATACTTATGAATGCACTACAATAATCATTACTCGTCAAAACTTGTTACGAAACGTTACATGTCTTGTAATGTTCATCAAGTCAATCGCTTCACCAATATTGAATCTTCATCTGATGTGGAAAAACTTGCTTCGGAATTTCACATAATAGCAGTTGCAAGGGATTATTATGCCCTACACTGCAACTTCCTTAAATTAGCTTTACATCTTTACATAAGTTGCAAGGGATTATTATGCCCTACACTGCAACAACTATTTTGCCTCTACCACAACACAAAGGCGAGTTATCGGTCTTTGATAAACATTGTTTCCCACGCGGATGTCAACTATTCGGACATGTCCATCTGGTCCGTTGTACACCTTTGTAACCCGTCCCAGCGGCCACCGCCCACGTGGAGTGTCCTGGTCTACGAGTAGCACGATATCATTAATCTTGACATCCCGGCCAATAGTTCGCCACTTGGATCTGGAACCTAGTGTCGGTATGTATTCTTTCAGCCAACGCCTCCAGAAATGTTGTAACAGCTCTTTAACGTAACGCCAGCGCCTTTTTAAGTTAATGGGTTTTGAATCTAACACTTTAGGTGCAAACTGTCCGCCTAACACACCAATGAGGAAATGATTTGGTGTAAGTACTATATCATCACTCGCGTTAGCCGACTGATAGGTCAAAGGCCTACTGTTTATCAAACTTTCAGCTCCTGACACTGCTGTTAATAGTTCTTCATCACTGATGTCTGCATTTCCTAACACTGTATATATTGCTTTCTTTGCTGACTTTACCATCGATTCATGCACACCACCAAAATGAGGGGAATTTGGGGGCATAAATTTCCATTCAATTCTTTCATTTACAGCATATCTCTGGACAACTTTATCTTTAATGTTCGAAAATAACACTTTAAGTTCATTCACAGCTCCAACAAAGTTTGTTCCATTGTCCGACATGATAAGATCAGGCTTTCCTCTTCTGTTCACATATCTACACAGCGCATTCAAGAACGAATTAGTATCTAAACTATATGTCACTTCAAAATGTACAGCTCTGGTAACCATACATGTAAAGACACAAAGGTATCTTTTCAGTCTTGTTTTGCCCCGTCCTTGCTTGGTGATGAATGGTCCTGCGAAGTCAACAGATGTTGTGGCGAAGGCTCTAACTGACTGTGTTCGTTCATCTGGTAAAGCTCCCATGATCTGCGACAAGGGTTTTGCTTTGTTAAGTTTACATCTTGCGCACATGTTTTCAATTTCTCGTATTGCTTCTCTAGCTGATATTATCCAGTATTTTCCCGAAAGTTCTGCTAATGTTCTATTTGTCCCTCCATGATACACTTTTTCGTGGTAGTGTTTTACTATCAATCTTGTAACATCATGTTTTCTTGGCAATAGGATAGGAAACCTTGATTCAAACGGCAGGAACTTTGTGAATCCTAATCGACTATTACATCTCAACACACCATCTGAATCGATTTCTGGGTTAAGTGGTGCTAACTTGCTGTTTCTTGGAATTCTTTGTCCTTTCTTTAAAGCTACATATTCATCTCTGAAGGCTTGCTTTTGGTACAATGCTATAACTTGTTTTTCAGCACTTAACAGTTCTTCACATCTCAAGTCTAAGGACAAGCGCCGGTCTTCTTGTTTCACTTGACAGTTGTCTATGAATCTATATACCCAAGCTGCAATGCGAATAAACCTATTCCAGTCCGAATACTGGGAAGCATCAAGCTTGAATTTTTCATCAGGACAAGTTGCATTCAAGTACGTGCTTTCTAATGATTTTCTCTTGACTTCAATCTTAGCATCTTCTCCTGCTTCTACCAGATTTCTAGGCCAGTTTTCTGGCTCTTCCTGCAGAAACAAAGGTCCGTGCCACCATAAGTCACTCTTCGATAGCGTACTGATGGACATTCCTCTCGATGCAAGATCTGCTGGATTCATGCTGCTTGGCACATATCTCCACTGGGTTGGGACTGTACTCTCTTGAATGGACCCAACGCGGTTGGCTACAAATGGCTTGTATTGTCTGCTTTGTCCATGAATCCAGTACAAAACATTCAAACTGTCTGACCAAAATGTGCAATCTTTCAATTTCATTTCTAATGATCGACAAACACTTTGTGTCAAATTCAGGCCAAGTACTGCTGCTAAAAGTTCTAATCTTGGAATACTGACTGTTTTAAGGGGTGCAACTTTAGTTTTTGATGTGATTATTTTGATTTTCTTATTGTTTCGACAATAAACCACTGCTGCGTAGGCATCCTTTGACGCATCAACAAATGTATGTATTTGACTTTGATTTGATGCATGTATGCATCTTGCCACTCTTATTTCATTCAGCTGACTCAGTTCTTCGTACCAGATTTGTATTTTTCTTGCTAATTGAACTGGCAGTCCCTCATCCCAATCCGACCCCGTTAACCAGATTTCTTGCATTAGAGTTTTAGCTCTCACTATGAATGGTTGAATGAAACCAAGTGGATCGAACAAAGATGCAATAGTCCGTAACACATTTCGCTTGGTCATTTTCAAATGTTCATTGTATGAATGCTTGAATGTGAAAGAATCTTCATCTGGATACCATGTTATACCAAGAGTCTTGGTTTCTGGAACACTTTTGTCACTAATCTCTACTTCCTGTATGGCTCTTAGCTCTTCTGGTATGTGCTTCATAAGTTCACTGGAATTGGACATCCATTTTCTAGGGTTCATACTGGCTTTTTTCCACAATTCACGTAGTTCGAAATACAAAAGTTTCCCCGTTTCAACATCTGCTACTGAATCTATCGTATCGTCCATGTATGTTGATTTCATAACCGATTGCGCAGCTAGTGGAAACTCAGTTTCAAATCGTCGTGCATTTTCTTGTGAAACAAAATGTGCTAAAAGTGGGGACGCATTCACACCGAACACAACCCGCTCAAACTCATATATGTCTGGATCTGTAGTAAGATCTTCTCGCCACAGGAAACGATGATAGGGCCTATCTGGAACCAAAAGTCCTATTTGCAAATACATTTCTTGGATATCGCACATAATAGCCACTTCATTTTTACGGAACCTTAGCAGTACATCGAAAATGTCATTTTGCAGTTTTGGACCTTGGTGTATGCAATCATTTAATGATATTCCTTTATGTTTAGCTGAAGCATCAAACACCATTCTTACTTGCGTGGTTGTCTTCTTTGGTTTAACTATGGGAAAATGTGGCATATACCAACAATTCACATCTGTTTCCCCTTCACATATTTTCCGCACATAACCTTTCTTTACTTGCTTCTTGATCAGTTCGGCATAGGTTTTTTGTACTTCTGGCGATTTTTCAAGTTTCCTCTCTGTGTTAACTAATCTCTGTTTGGCCTGTTCAAAATTGTTTTTCAGTTCATGTTTGTTTTCATTCCAAGGTATAGGAACCGAGTATCTCTGAGCAACTGCATCATAAACAGTTTCTCTTTCAAGCTTTTTCACTATTTCATCCTTGCAGACATTATTTTCTGGTCTTTCTACTTTTTCAATTTCCCAAAATGATCTCAAAGTTTCATTGATATCAGGTTCACATGCAGTTACATGAAATGCAAACAAATTTTTCTGTTCATGTTCTCCGATTGATTCACAAGGTCCTACACATGTCCAACCGAGCGGTGTGAGTCTCGCAGATGGGCTTCCAGGGCGTCCAGTCAGCTCCGCCAGTGACTGATGAAGATACAAATAGTCTAATCCTATCAATAGGTCAACTTTTGTTTTTCTTCCAATATGGGGGAACTTTATGTCACAGAGATGAGGCCATTTTTTACTCATTATATTCCAATCAATTGGTTTTAAAACTCCCGTCACATTTTCTATTGTGTAAGCAGTCACATTTACCTTTGTCTGTTTGTTTACACTTATAAGTTCAAAACTGATATTCATGGTTTCGAATTGTTCACATTTACCATTGATTGTGTTCACATTCAACTGTTCAATTTCACCTTGAATCCCCAATTCTTCCACAACATTTCTATTCAAATAGGTTTTTGTACTACCATCATCCAGCAGTGCATTTACTTTCAGTTCTTTTCCATTGGCCTTTATAATCACTGGAACTGTCCTTAATGCTATGTACGAGTTGTGTGAACTTGTGTAAGTCGACGGTTGGGAATTACCAGGATCGAAGGCTGGTGCTGATGGGTTTAACTCATCCATATGCAGGAGTTTATGATGGTTTTTGATGCAGCCATTAATAGAACATTTTCTAAAGTTCCTACACTGGTTTCCTTGATGATTTTCTTTCAGACATCGAAAACACAGCTGTTTCTGCTTTGCAAATGACCATCTGGATTTAATATCTAGTTCTCGAAATTCAGTACAGTCCCAAATTCCATGTTTCTTGCTACAAAACGGACAATATCTGGGTTTCATATTGTTGGAATTCACATTGTCGTGTTGAACAGTGAAAGACTTTTCTGACTTTACTGGCCCTACAAGTCCATTAATAGTTTCTGAGGCCGTTACATGATATTCAGTTTCCATTACTACAAAATCTTTCAGCGACTCAACTGATTCAAGTTTACTGTTGTCATGCACCCATCTATGGTAGGAGGCAAGCATCTCTGGCGGTAACTTCCGTTGCAGCATCACGTACAGCATTCCGTGCCCTAATTCTGATTCCACTCCAGTCTCTTTCATGTTTAATACTGTCATTTCAAGCAAATCTGAGAATTTTTCCAAGTTTTTGACATTTTTCATTGTCACTGGGGGATATTTCTCAATTTCTTCAATGTATTTACCTATTCTCCTTCTTACACCTCCATACTTCCGTTCTAACTTCTCCTTAGCTAACTTATAGGCTTCTGCTGAGTGACTTAACTCCGCTATCGTTGCCAGGGCAGGCCCTTTGAGGTATTGACGTAACTGAAGAAGTTTATATTCTTCTGTTGCTGGGGCTGCATCAATGCACGACATAAATGCGGATTTCCACGACTCGTACATTTTAATGTCACCAGAAAACACAGGAATTGACACTCGTTGCAACTCTCCTATGACGTTCTATTGAAATCACAAAGAGAATAAACGCAGAAGCCACGATGACAAACACGTGTACAAATCGGATTGTCTGGCACGTCTGACGGAAACATATATGGATACAGCATGCTGACGATCAGAAGAGGCATCCCAACAGTGCAGACAATGCGATATATCCATCCCAGCCACAAAATAAACGAGCGGTGAGTGGACGGTTTGTATTTGAACGTGTAGAGGTCGACAACGAGGATGTTGCCCAGCACGCCCATCACCATTAGGATGGCTATAAAGGTGATGGTGGGGATGTGCAGCTCCACGAGGGAGTCGTTGAATTTCGCCAGGGTCACATTCACGGGGATGTACTGCCGCCAGTCTTTGGGGATCGCAGAGTACATAGCTTAGTGTGATCTCTAAAACATATATGATAACTGGGGCAATATGCACACTTAAGGAAAATCTTAACTTAAGTCATATGCAAGTGAGCAAAAATCATGTTTTTATATTGAAAATGTTGTGCAATAAGAAACATACGCTGGTTCTTTACCTGATTAAAATGATTGTATACAAAATGTTAGACAAAATAAACTTTAAATGAACCAGTCACGGACTTTAGGAATTTCATTTATTTAGTTACGCCGCAACAATTACAAATAGCTTTTATAACCAGACTGTTTAAATAAAACATATCGGATTTATATCATATCAATGCTCCCTCATCTTATGTTTTGTTTTATTGTTTGGTTCTACATGTACATAGAAACAGCCGATTAACATAATATATATAGACATACGTAATAGTGTAAAAAGAAACATGTTTGTAATGTTAATGTTACCGTTTTAAATCTACTTTATCCGCTGTTTAGCACCCAACTAATTTAAACGAAATTCTAAAGCTCGATCAAGTATGTAGTTAACTTAGTGTATATTTGTGACAACCTAGTACTAGAGACGAAAGTTATGAGATTTATTTAGCCAATATGCAATAATAGAATACTAGTGTGAGCCGGTCTGAAAATTGATTTGTAGCATGTTTAAAGATGTCACTTTACATATTGAACGGTTTGTCTAATCTAATAGTAAAGCTAATATCGTCATTCATGTAAAGTTCTAATAATGTGGAATATGCTATTTGTCCTGTTTATGTTAGCATTTTGCATTGTAACACCTTCGCCACCGCAATAACTCCGACAAAGTTGAAGATTATGTGTTTGCTAGCCTTTGTCCTTGGTTTCCTCGTGGCATTGCCAGCCATATTTGTGTATGGGGACACACCTGTTGATACAGGGGTTCACGGAATTAATGGAACCGAATGTTTTATTGACCCAAAGATGACATAAACAATTCAAAATTACCGCAAGGTTACTTTGCGTTCCAGTTATTGCTCAGTTTGGTTTTCATTGCGATAATGTGGCTGGTCTACTATCGGATTGGGAAGACATTACTGCTTCGTAACAATAGACCAAGTGTACGAACGATGCAAGTAAAATTCACGTTCTATATCATTACAGCTGTGTTTGTGTTAAGCCTTATTCCTCACCTGGTCCTTATGGTGCCGATTTCCATAAAGCCCGAGTCTCTGAACGAAATAAAACCGCTTGAGTGGCGGTGTATAACATCTTCCTCCGATCCTTTGTGATAAACAACATGGCCAATCCGATTATCTATGGCTTTTGTGACACAAGGTTCAGAGGCGAATGTGCCACTGTGGCCTGCAACGTGCTAACATGTGGAAGGAGGAACTAGAATTACAAATGTATTGTAGAAAAAGCGTAATAGATACATCATGTAATGAAAATATGCGCATTGCAGTTTTAATCATGTTTATGTTTTGTGTTGTATGTATTGTCCTGTATTGTATATGCAATTGGTCACTTGCCTCAAATAAAGGACCAGCGGTAATAAGTTTTTCTCTCCTGATGATGTATCTGGAGTTTCATTATTCCTATATTGAATGTGTATAGTGTACAATGTATATACTATAGATTGACATCAAATATGTTTGCTCCGTAGTGAAACTTGTCAATCTTATAATGTTAAGAAAATGACGGTTACGTTTCGGATGTAATTATGTGCAAAGCAATGTATATATCCCACATTCTTGAGAGTCCATAATCGTACTTCGTCTTGGCCTATGAGAACATTTAAATGAACCATATGCCAGATCAGTTTCCAAACCGGTTCGACACTACGAATCATTCGGTGATTGTGCCAAAGGCTAGTGAGTAGGAGACAAACGAAATATGACTCTAACTGGTTGTTTTGCCTGAAAACTAAACATGTGGAGTGTGGAACGAATAAAACCCCACACGAGTAAATACACTGTATTGTGCTATCATACGCTAATGCATTATGTACCGCTTTATGTGCAGATGCTTATAAAATGCAGAGTTGTACGTGAATAAAATTAAATATGAATAATACAAAATGATACGCTAACTTATTATTTTACCATAAACTATTCAAATACCCAGGTAAGGTTTGCGAGCTGACGTAGTAGTGTGTTAGAAACGAGCAATGTGCCTCGTTAAAGTAGTATCCTCATGATTGTTTATTTGTTAAGTGTACTTGTCATCCTTGTGATTAGGACATACCAATTGGATTCGATGTTTAGCGTCCTAGGGCTGGTAGGTTTTTGGATGCCTGAACCAAAAAACAAACAAGTTTGAGAATGTGAAAAAATATTATTGCCATTACATCCGTTTTTATCGGGTAATAGAACAGGATTTCTCGATAAGCACACACAAACATTTGTACGGATGTTTATATCAAAACAAAAACAAACTGAAAACATGAAAGATGAGGTACTGTAAATTTTCACAAATTTTTTTTTATCCGGATCATACGGTAGCATTCGGTGGCAGGCTGGAAATGTATTTTATATCAAAATGACGAGTTAATAGCTAATACAAGGGCCTGATTAAATGATTGTTCCGATTTTATAACTAGTAATTACGACATAACTCATAATTTAGACTGTGCTCAGATAAGAAACATGTGATTATGATTTCTCACATAGTCTACCTGGTGTTGTTGTTGGAACTAACGAACAAATTAAGGTGGAGTACTTTATAACATAAACAGTTAATGTTCCTATATATTGAAGAAATTTCCACATAAATTACAAAAAAAAATACCGAGGAAAAATACCCGTATTCGTGTAAAAAGTATCAGGTTATCAGAAAAAAAGTAGGTTAAATAATGTTATTACTGCATATAATAATATTAAATTGTTTGGCCAACTCATTTAACTTTGCGCGAATTAGAAGTAATCTTTTTACAATCCAAAAAACAGGATAATTCTATAATAGTGATGTTTTTTGTTTATTTGGAATGTTTTAACGTATATGTTTTTCGTGAAAATATTCAACATTTCAATAAAATATTGTTAACCTTCCCAGAAAATGTCTTGTTCTTAACTATTTGCGATAAGTTGCTTAATAACACACATCCCAACGACGGCAGTAACATAACTTAACATAGTGTTTGAAATATATTTATTTCATGCTATGCGGTAAATAAGTGGAGAATACCAGTGAATGGTAACCCGATCATTTCACTTTGGGTCGAGTGAAATGATAACATTTGATCATTGCACTCTGGGTTATTTGAAACTACTTGTTAGTCCTTTTTTTTAAAGTATGTGAACAATCTAATCGTCAGTGTAAACATCGGCCTTTTTTAACAACAGCAAACACATAATAAAATTCAATAAAAAATCAATTAACAGTGAGCGACAATTTTGGAATCATTATGACGTCATATTTATGCCGTCAGACTTCATTAACTTGTGATGCTTCTGCATATCTCGTGCATTTTTGATTTATCGTCAAAAAGCATGAAATTAAAATAAAATTGGTTGATTCCAGTGTAAGATTGTATTTTATTTCATGAGTGATAATATAAAACATATTTTCACATAAAACAAACGCTCAGAAAAGTACATACATAACGAATATACTGGCACTCATGGCAGATGATGTTCGAATATCAGACGGGATCATCAACAAACGACCGTTGAGAAATGATGAAGGATGAGTTTCCCATCTACCCGAAACATGCTCATATCATTGCTGGATCTAACTGCCAAAGATAAAAGCGATGTCATTGATTTATTCCCATATCAATTGTACAAAGATTTACGACTATACCCCATCTTTCTATAGTTGATGGTTTTATCAGTTCAGGCAGATGTAATTTTGGAAATTCGTTGTTTGTTATAATATATGCACATGTATGTATGTTTAACATTTCAGAACTGTATTGTTTATAAAAAAAAAAACGTCCTATAAGTATAACTACCAATTCGCATTTACATTTTTTGTAAGGATACCTATACTTAATTCATCTGAAGCAAAGTCCATGTAGTGTTTTTAGACTGTTGGCGGAAGCCAACGGTCTTTTGAGACGGTTATTTCCAAAACAGGTATCGCGGAAAACTACTTCTTTTCTTTGCAGGCTATTAGTCAGTAAATCGAAACAGAAAGGGTCCTTCTTCAAAACTGCAAAATTTCACACCCGTTTTCCTACAGTTTGTAAAAAGGTCAATTTATGAAAAAATAACTTTACACTAATGACACTACTTTTCTATTTACTTGTATGTAACATAAATATTTACCGGATTGTCCTGGAATAAGACCACCAAATTAATGCTCTACATTGCTTATTTTTGACTCGTTGCGAAAGTGTTTTTTCTTGGTACAAATTCTCATTCCGAATATATTGACAATAAATTACTGCAATGTTTTTATTTTAAGCTGTACTATGAACAATCGAGAACTTGCATCGTATGACCTCTTTTGATTCATTAGGCTACGAACAAAGATCTATTAATAAACATGTTCATTTATAGATCTTTGGCTACGAAGCACTAACAATCGGTGGGCTTAACTGCTGCGTTTCATCGGTTATTCTGGCCCTTGCAGATCCTGTTAATTGGCATGTATATAATGCCGTTTGCATAATATAATTAGCTCGAACAAATTTGTTTTTCGTTACTTACAAATTAGTTTTCGTTATGATGTCGTATACTATGTAATAAAAAAGCCAAATTCTAAAGTTTAAAGGTGGGAAATTGAACTTCATTCAAACAAATGTTTCCTTTTAGCAAAAATTCACTTATAATTCACATGCTTTTAGTTTATTTCGTCGCCAACAGTCTTTCTACTCTGTCAGCGTTTTGATTTACATATAACAGTATTTGCCAAGACGTCTTATAGGAAAACGATGCATGTGACTCGGTAAAGTCTTGATGGTTGCATAAAGGTTAGACGCTTACCAGAGCGATAGTAAATATAGTTTTATAAATCACAATAGAATGAAAGAAATACAACAAGGATACACTACATGTGCGTCTTGTTTTGTTAACAGGATTAGAAGATATTGCAAAATATACACGTTGCTGGTGTCTCAAATCGTCGCCAGGTAATAGATGTGTATTATCTGTAGTATGTATATCAGGTCTTCATGTGCAATGTCAAAGGAAGCAGACCACGTACGTTCTATCTGGTATTATTGCAAAATAATAGGTGATTTTATAACCAAAACCATGCACGCGGTCCATCAATGGCAGTGGTCGATTTAAATCGCAAAATAGCCATGCCATCACGTATTTAACAATCTTCTGCAACAATATATAATGACATTAATTGTAAACGGTCACACATGACGAACATGATATGCTATCATAATTATTGATAAGAATATGCCTATTGTTTATGAATAATTTAGAATATCATGTTACCATTTAGGTGGTTGTATTGTAGTATTGGACCAGAATATACCAGAATATTCACGCCAATAGGAAATCACCTAATGGACGGCATTTTATTTGCTACTTCCTTGTATGTATTATCATGTTAAATATCAGAATACGTTTGTTAACCTTGTTCTAGCTTCTCACAAACAGGTTTAATTTGAAAAATTAAAATCGTCTCGCTACGAATACAAGATGATAATCAACTTTGCATTGTCGGAGACATGTAATAAGACTTTTAGTAATGAATGACTAAATAGCCTGAACTTGTGTTGCATTGTTTGAATGCATAAAAATATGCAATTAAGATTCACAATAAGTATAAAATGGGAAAAAAATCTATGCATTATAGAAAAAAATCGTTATGTATTAAGTCCAATCTCATTAAAATCAGATCCTAACGTTGTTAGAATCTGAAGGCATCGTATAACAGGTCACGTTCAAATGACCTTCCGAACAATTCAAATCTCAGCCCTGCTGCGCCCAATGAAATTGCTTTTTGCACAGCAAAGTTTGGCCACGGTTTTAAAAAGTGATGCCTTTCTAACTGATCCTCGGGAACAAATCATTTACAGTTAATTTTCATGTGGATAACAATGGATATAGTGGTACCTTAGGCGACTTGACACCCGAAGTTCACGTTACTTTCGTGCATAGTTTTTGTGTTTTATATATAAGTTATACCTCAACATTTTAAAGGCAACAATTTGATTGGCTCCGGAAAAGGTCATCTGAACGTGACCCCTAATGCGATGTCATCAGATCCAGTCAGCGGATAGTATAGTAACGTCAGACTGGAGATGACTTTAATGAGATTGGTAGGTCGTGTTTGTTTGGTAATTGTCTTGTACACATTTTGACGTAAAAATTGTGAATGTCTTATATACCCACAGTTAACACGCGTATTTATAAAGATCAAAATAGCGCATTTGGTGAAAAAAACTGTCTACTGACATTGTGGAGTTTTGAGTTCGAAACCCCACTGCGGTTTTCATTTATTCGATTATTTTGTTGGTTCGTTTTATACAAAATCTCATTATGTTTTCCCTTATGTAAACTTCATTCTGTGTTTATGGTTCGGCGTTACTCGTGTATACGCTATTATATATTTTATATATAGAAAATAATTTAAATTGTTTCAGTCAGAAAGTTAAATAATTCAAGGTCTTGCTGATTAGCGGATCATGAAATCGACTAAATTAGCTTTGCAAATACTAGAACAAATTAGCTTACGTGTTATCGGCATTCATTATGATTCATAAGCGGACACTTTAGGAACAGATGGAACAATATTTCTTAATTTGTAACAACAAAGACATCTCAAACACATATCATAGGTATTGCTAACAAATATAAAGTCATTTGTTGAACAATTTATTATCACAAATCACAACTAAGACAATATTAAGCAATCAATGGATTCGTTGAGACAAACATAACTAAATCTAAATGATATATTATATATAGTATATAAAGTTCGCAATAATAAAATGAACGCTAAAGCAATTACAACTGAGCAATTTATATATACTGATGATATTGCAAACAAACTATTGCCTTTGTTTACAACACACTGGGAAATATCTTTCTCTTTACTCTATATACAGAACGTAACATTTAAAACTAATATTAACATGACAACAGTTAGCAGTACAAAGGGATCATCGAAACAACATCTTTATTAGTACATGTATGTAAAATGCATGTAAGAAACCTAATTTAAAACATTTACATTTAAGGGATTTACATTTAGGGGATTGAAAGTAGTCATACGAGTTCCAACAAGGACACTTCTTCTTAGATATTTCAAATTACAATCACGCCTTAAACATTAAAGTTGTATCATTCTTTTGCTACAAATGACAATGAATCTCCTGCTCTAGCATGTGTAGATATGTGTATGAAAATAAACGTAAGGAAATGAATGTAAATTTACAGCATTTGCGTGTTCTTATCAGAAACGTATGTATGTCTATTATGGAAAAGAACTGCCTATTCAGCTTGCTATAAAAATTGGACAGCGCAATCATGTATCATAACCAACGAACGGTTGGTAATGGTCAATCGTAGATTAAACGACAAAAATTAAAGCAATCTACAGTATGAAAACACGATATTGGTTATTTTAATTCCCTGTGCATATATCGGTCAATGTAAATCATAGTATATTTGCGAATGAAATTACTTTTATATTGGATTCGTTAGATATAATGGCCAATATAAAAGAGAATTAATTAACTGTACAAAATAACTGCATCGCATAAATACATTAGCACAATATTGTGTTTGCTAGATGAAAAGAAAACTGTTGCTTTTAAGAGTGCTTTTTACTACTCTGGGAATATATTTGGAAACAAAAGTGACCGCTGTATACAATAGTGATCAGTCTCTCTTACCATAGATTTCTACACCGCTGACCCGACCGACTGCAATTGATAGAATGGGGAGCTCTTCCCTCAACCATGCTAGAATATTTAATGCAACGCACATGTATTTCAAACTCACATTCCATATCAAATGTGAATATAATCTAAAAATTACTGACGGACAAAACATTCTAACCATTATAGCGTTATGTGATTAGCACTTAACAAATGAGAAAGGTAGATTCTCACTTGCTAGACTAGTTACAAAGCATAAAATCTTAATGAAACTAAACTTAGCATATCACACCTATGGCAAACCTATATACACACATTCGTCTTGGACGAATACCAAAATACTTGATTAATTGATCCAGCAAAGAGGAGTGGGTCACATTTTGTAAAACAATATTGATATCCTTCCATTATATATAAATATCCTTTCATTACATATGAAAAAAATTTATTTAAAACAATGAATTTTTACCATACATGGTTGAAAATGGCTTCCAATTTCATGATTGTAGCACTTCGCAAACTAAAGTAAGCAATACAACACAATACTATACAATATGAGCATACAATATAACAAAATACTTGTAATGGCTAATACTGATGCAAAGTGGGACACTTAACAAAATTCGTTATAGACGAATTATAAACATCTGCTGTCTTTTTGCCTATTCTGCTAATGATATAAAGAAAAAAAACAAATATCCAGTTTTAAAAACAAACATCTAGTTTTCAAGTTTTAACGACAATCAACCTGCGCAATTCACTTGTTGAATTGTTCCTAACGCACTGATCCTCTGCAGGTTACTAGTATATTCAATGTAGTTATCATCACCCGCACTGCTAATGTATTTGTTTAGTTATTTCGATCATGTAAGTAAGCCTATAAACAATAAGCAAGATTTTGCTAAGATTTAAGTTCGCAGTGGTCGAACAGACAGTGAATTATCATATGTGGTTCACACTTTCCAGGGCCTATATGATACACTATATAATCCATAGAGCTCCTAAGGAAAATTCTAACCTCAGTTCTACATGCTAATAAATTGGTAATTTGAACTTTAATATTTATGTACGAAATATGTCATAAAAGGAAGGACATCTGATTCTTTACTAAAATAACACCCGCTTATGACAAATAAATATTAAAGAAAAAAACACATGTTTAAGGTAGACAAGGGCTAAAAATACTTAAAATTTTATAACAAGCTTTATGAATATGGGGCTAAGACTAAGTTGCACAGATACTTTATCTGGACCAAGATTTGTCAGAACCACGATGCAATAAAAACTGTCATAGTTCGAACCTTGTCTCTATCTCAATAAAATCAAATCCTAACATTATTAGGATCTGAAGACATCGTAAAACAGGTCACGTTCAAATGACCTTCAGAACAATAAAATATCAACCCTGCTGCGCCCAATTAAATTGCTTGTTGCACAGTAAATTTTGGGTACAGTTTTTGAAAAGTGATGCATTTGCAGCCGATCCTAGCCGAATAAATTATTTACTGTTAATTTTCACATGGATAACAATGGATATAGTGGTTATTTAGGCGAGTAAACATCCAAAGTTCACGTTTATTTCGTGCATAGTATTTGTGGTTTATATATGAAGTTATATTGTCCGACAACATTGACCTGGCACTCATGTATAATCCGTTCGTTTCCGTAACCTTAATCGGAAATTGTATACAAGAGATCACTCGTTCAATATACTAAGTGTGAGTTTAAAATAATTTAGCTAATTCAAAATGTGGAATTAAGTGGTCGAGAGGTTAATGCAGTAGCTTAGGGAACGTGTGCTTACCGGTTCGAATCAGTTTTCGGTTCTTTTTTTAATATAAATACAATGACTATTAACACGCATTTCACGTTTTGTTTTCATTTTATTGTATTCTACATGTAGTTGTATTGTACAAATAAAGAATTCAAAAATATTAGAAACGTAAAAATAACAGAAAGAGACTGAATATATCTACCAAGACAAACCATATTAAAATGCAAATTTGATCTCTCAGAAAAAAATGGACAGCAGTTACAGCGCAATGACAATTTCCGTTTATTGTATTTAAAAAACACACACAATAAAAACGATTTAAATGAAGATTTCAACATCATAACCTCTGAACAATAAGGCGAGCACTCTACCATTAGGCTATCGTTTCAGACGAATAATGCATGCCTAGATACCGACTAAATAGTATCTAACAAGCACAGCGCTTACAATGCATACACCGAGTACAACTACGAACATCTACGAAACATTACGGAAATAAATTAGTGCCAGTAAAGTGAAGGCAAAAGTTTGATTGGCTCCTGAAAAGGTCATCTGAAGTCATCAGATCCAGTCAGCGGATAATATAGTAGCGTCAGACTGGCGATGAATTTAACGAGAATGAGCATTGTCTGAAATAAGTTCTAAACAAAACATAGTTACGATCACATAAGGGAAACGTACCATTCCACCTCATATTATTTTCCTACTAACTACCTTTCAAGTACGCTGTTTTCTGACAAACCCAATGCCATAATATCAAAAATTTGACACCGAATTGTTCCTAATGAGATGGCTTGGTGACTTTCTCTACAGTGAAATGCAAGTTGTCGGGGCCAACGGCTTCGATCGCTCTAGACGTATCAGAATATGCCATGAGACAATTGTTAATTTACGCGATGCATGCCTTATTTATATATACATGTACAATACTTTAATCTAGTTCCTCCATCCACAGGTTAACACGTTGCGGGCCACAGCAGCACATTCGCCTCTGAACTGTTTGTCACAGAAGCCATAGATGATAGGATTGGCCATGTTGTTTATCACAAAGGACCGGAGGAAGATGTTATACACTGCAACTCCGGCGGGAGACATCTCTTGAAGAAACTCGGATTTTATGGAAATTGTCACCATGAGAACAAGGTGAGGGATAAAGCTTAACACAAACACAACTGTGATAATAAACAGCATGAATGTAACTTGCTTCGTTCGCAAACTCGGTCCTTTGTTACTTATCGAGCTCCTGCTAGATGCCAGCTTGTTTCCAGTTTGATTCTGAGACTTTTTATCCACATTCTGACCTGCACTGCCCGGACTAGGTGACTTTGAGCGATCCTTTATTCTCACGGCCTTCTTTCTTAAATTCCCAAAGGCGTCTTTCTTTTCCGTTCTGGTATCCAAAGACGTTCCGTTTGGTGTCGTCTCGCGCGTTTCGCGCGATTTGACGTCACATCCGTTTTCTGATTTGCTCTCGTCTTGCTCGTGAATCGAGTCTCCATGCTTCGCTGAAAAACGAAAATCAAAATCGGTTTGCGAATGTTGACGGACTTTCATAAAAGTTTCCTGGAATGTTTAATATGGACCAATCAACAAGCACAGATTATGGTTGTCTGTAGCCAGGCAATTTTAAGCTTGTATTGTTGGGAGATGGCTGATGTAAATTTAAAATGCGCAGAATAACACAGATATATTTATTTTTTGCATTGTATCCACAACAACAATAAATAAAACATCAAGCATGACTTTAAAACCAATATTGTTTTCAAGCATTATTAAAAGCAATGTGAAATTTTTTATACAGATATTTGGTACTATAATTGTTTTAACCATTCCGAAAAAAAAAAAAAAAAAAAACTTACAATTTTCAATTTTCCCGTTCGTATTGTCATGCATGCCGCTGTATGTATTGGCACGGATAAACTGGTGATGATGCATGATGGTCCTCCCAATCCGAAAATAGAATATCCCCATGATAACCATGGAAACTACACTCAACAATAACTGGAGCGCAAAGTAAACTTGCGGAAATTTTGATTCCTTCATCTTTGGGTCAATAAAACATTCGGTTCCATTAATGCCGCGAACTCCTGTATCAACAGGTGTGTCCCCGTACACAAATATGGCGGGTAATGCCACGACACATCCAAGAGCTGAAGCAACGAAGCACATTATTTTTATCTTTGTCGGAGTTATTTCAGCCGAAAACGGATAGCAGATTCTCCTATGACGTTCTATTGAAATCCCGATGACAATAAACGCCGAAGCCACGACGAAAAAGACGTGTAAAAAACGGAGTGTCTTGCACGCTGCTTCGGAGGGAAACATATACGGATACAGCATACTGACGATCAGAAGAGGCATTCCAACAGTGCAGGCTATGAGATCAATCCATCCCAACCACAAAATAAACGAGCGGTAAGTGGACGGTGAGTATTTAAACGTGTAGACGTATACCACGAGGATGTTGCCCAGCACTCCCACCACCATTAGGATGGCTATGAAAGTGATGGTGGGGATGTGCAGCTCCACGAGGGAGTCGTTGAGTTCCGCAAGGGTCACATTCACGGGGAAGTCCTGCCGCCAGTCCTTGGGGATCGCAGAGTACATGGCTTAGTCAGAGTCTGAAATGAATGAACAAATACTACTTGTGAAAGTGTGTCTAGTTCATGTGCAATACTAAGACAATTTGTGTCTAAAATTTACAAAATGGCAGGTATCATAGTTTAGAGTCGGAAATAAAAAAACATAATCGTTGAAATTAAACACTATCAATCCCACCACAAACAACAATATTGTACTTATAAAGTCCAAGAACACAAAACCACGTTTGCCTCAGACGGCGACGTAAATCATACGTCTTTTCAACATAACGAAGAACGGGATGCAATATGTCAATAACGCTATACACGTCTAATCTGTCTCAAGGTTAAACTAGAGTATATGAACAAAATATTGTTTTTATTAATTTTGTTTCCAAACTGTCGCTAGTTTTAACCCTCGGTCTTATACATTGCACGTATCATAAAATGTACATACAACTATTTACATCGTCTTCAAATGAAGGTTTCTAACAGTTATTGTTTATAGTTTATACACAGGAAATTTAACACCAAATGCAATGCAAGGAACTCTAACTCTGAAAATTCATGAATAACCGTTTAAACAGGAATATATCCTAACTCCAAGAATTCCGGACTATATATTTCGCACAAATCTATTTCCTGAGTTCGGTGATGGAACGTACAGTCTACCCAGGATGCAAGCGCTTTTGCACGGCCGATGATTTATGAAACTCAGAAATCTTTTCGCCTAGAGCTTGCACGGCCGATGATTTATGAAACTCAGAAATCTGTTCGCCTAACTTCTACAAACATTGTGCGAATATATACTTGTAGACCAATTGCTTGTATGTATTTATAAATGCTATTAACATGGTGGTTTTGTTACAAGCTAGAGGTAGCTCTCAACACTAGTTCGGTAAATATCAATGTTGATTCGAGTAATATGCAACGTGGAAAACTCAAAGCAGACGCAAAACTTGGGCCACCGCAATGGACCGATTATGACAAAGCTTTTCCGTTTAAAACAGTTTACAGGCGTACCAACTTCACACTTGATCCAGACATTACATTACAAGTACATGTAAAGGCGCATTGATCGCATACCTGTGGAATTCAAATTAAAGAGAAGTTACAGAGAATACAGGAATTACATGTAACTTTATAAATGTTTCAACGCAAACCAGAGCAACAGAATACCAACTTTAGAAGCATGATGCTAGAAAATAAAAATGAAAAACGATTATCAGCTACACATTTTATTGTTAAAAATGTATCAAGCATTATTTCATGTATGAAACACCCCAAAGCATCCTCATGCCAATAAAATCATGTTATATGTATTTTTTTGTATTTTCGGAGATCTGAACAGGGGCTTGTAAGTTAAACTAAGCCATGATAATATAAATAAATAGTTCTTCTATTATGTTCTTATTATGTTAACGTTTGTCATGTAATTTTGGTCCTCATTAATACTATCTGATCAGCACGATAACGTTTGCACAAATTGATATCGGGTAAATAAACAAAAAAGCGTAATGATTTCTGAAATGTAACCACGATAATAAAAAGCTATATGATTAAATGACTTATTATATTCTTATTATGTTGATACAAAGGTTTGATCATCATTAAACTAATCTAATCCTCCCACTCTCGTGATTAATATCCGAATACGCCCTACTACAAACTGATAACAACTGTTAATATTCATCCAAAGCTTGTTCACAAATTATTATCTGGTAAATAAATAGAACAATATAATGTTTAACTGATGTTCGCCCGCCTGTTTTCTCGTACTCAGACCCCTATCCTCCACCTTTCAAAGGCGGTATGCTTAATTCCTGAACTATTTTAACCTATTAGTACTTAGCCTTTAGGGCATTTTTGCAACAGCGTCTTAGCTGATAATATTTAATCATCATTTACCTGTACTAAACTCAAATGTTTTCCAGAATGTACTTGGATATTCCCGTCTTCGACAATTACTTATAGCTTTTTCCCATGTAACCGTTTCAACCAAGATCTGAATAAACGGTAGGAAAATTATTTTTCTGGCTGTAGTGCATCCGGTTTAAAAGTAATATTTAGTTAATAAAACATCATTAATGTCTCGCCCCACGGGAGATAGTATTTATTGATGATGTGTTTCTAATTTTATTTATGGAATAGGAAAAAAAAAATTCAGCACATGTGTTTTCTTTACAAAAGCATTTAAATCAAGAACTGTTCAGGTTTAAGCAATTTTATTATCAATAATTACAAATCGGATTCCTATAAAATTATCATAAAACACGTGTATTGACTGTTTCACTTAAACTATATAGGATATGTATTCGTAAGCAAAAAACTCATATCCTTGTTTTATCTTTCACTCAAATGTAAAAACTTCATTAATATATTCGTTTCAGGTTGTTTATAGATAAAAGGTAGCGTAGGTGTTGTTTTTCTAGTAGCGTAAACACTTCTGTGCACATTAAATCAATTTAATTTAATTAATATTGACAGTGCTTTATGGTAAGTGTTTGCATGAAGTGCCTATCTTTTGTACCTGGAAAAGTTAAAAGCACACTGCAAAAAAACATTAAGAGATTGAACACTGTTCTGCATTATGTTTCGAGAGCAAAATAATTGGTTTACCGATCTATATGTTAAAGGTAACTAATATCGAGCTTTTACAACTAATGCAACTGCTTCTACCAACACACCACCGGCACTGCTTCTACCAACACTCCACCGGCACTGCTTATGCCAACACACCACCGGCACTGCTTCTACCAACACACCACCGGCACTGCTTCTACCAACACACCAACGGCACTGCTTTTACCAACACTCCACCTGCACTGCTACTACCACTAACTCTACGGCTGTTTCTACTAATACTTTAACTACTGCGTCTATTACTTACTCTACGGCTGCTTCTACTAATACTTTAACTACTGCTTCTACCATTTACTCTACGGCTGTTTCTACTAATACTTTAACTACTGCTTCTACCACTTACTCTACGGATGTTTCTACTAATACTTTAACTACTGCTTCTACCACTTACTCTACGGCTGTTTCTACTAATACTTTAACTACTGCTTCTACCACTTACTATACGATTGTTTCTACTAATACTTTAACCACTGCTTCTACCACTTACTCTACGATTGTTTGTACTAATACTTTAACTACTGCTTCTACGACTTACTCTACGGTTGTTTCTAGTAATACTTTAACTACTGCTTCTGCTACTTACTCTACGGATGTTTCTACTAATACTTTAACTACTGCTTCTACCACTTACTATACGGATGTTTCTACTAATACTTTAACAACTGCTTCTGCTACTTACTATACGGATGTTTCTACTAATACTTTTAACTACTGCTTCTACCACTTACTCTACGGTTGTTTCTACCAATATTTTAACTACTGCTTCTACCATTTACTCTTCGGATGTTTCTACTAATACTTTAACTACTGCTTCTACCACTTACTCTACGGATGTTTCTACTAATGAACAGAACAGTTCATTTATGTCTAAGTTTTCATAACCCCATATTTCGCAGCCGTATGTTAGTATTGGTACAATAGTGTGATCAAACAGTTTTAATGTTAAATCTAATGGCAGATCTGAATTATTTACCCGAACATAAAGTAAATTCATTGCCTTTTTTGCTTGTTCAACGTTGTTTTTACGCGCGCTTAGAAATGAACCGCTATTTGAAAATATGACACCAAGGTATTTGTATTGTTTAACAATTTCTATTTCATTTCTGCCAATGTAGAATTTAAAACGCGCGATGTTTCTTGCTCCAAATATTAGTATTTTCGTTTTATTAACGTTAATGTTGAGTCGCCATTGTGTGCAGTATTCATCAAATACATTTAAGCAATTTTGAAAGTCTGTTTCATCGTCTGATAAAATTATAGTATCATCGGCGTATAACAGAACTAGAAGCTTCAGCCAATTATTTGCACTTAATGGATCATGTATGTTCAAAAAATAATTTAATCTGACACACTCACGTACCTGTGAACAACACATATTGATCGGGTAAATAAATAGAAAATGTTATTGAAATAATGTCACGATAATACTAAGCTATATGCATAGGTAACTCAATTATTATGTTATGATTCTTATGTAATGTTGATCATCATCAATCTACTTTGAACCTCCCACTTACATGATTAATATCAAAATACACCCTGCTACAAACAGAAACTCACTGTTAATATTCATCCACAGGTTCCCCTCTCCGAGGCTTAATGCCTAATTCCGTCGCTCCAGAAGCCTATTAGCAGCGCTATGGTATTTTAAAACAGCGTCTTAGCTGTAAATATATTATCATCATTTATTTGAACTTAACTCAAGCGTTTTCAAGAATCTACTTGGAAATTCCCGTCTTCAATAATTACTCATAGCTTTGTTGCCAGGTAACCGCTAAATCCTGGGTCTTAAACAAACGGTTAGAATTAGAATTGATTTATTCTGACCATTGTGTGAGGCTCGCGACAGCTTTCAACCGGTTTAACTTCCTAATGATTTTGCATTTGCGGTTCCAAGACCGTGACCGCAATTTTAATGATGTCGGTGTTTTGAGTGTGTTTCGCGTATTTTGTCTTCGTTTTCAGTGTTGTTTAGGCAACTGGCCATACGACGAGATTAGATTGACAATTTTAAATATTTTAGCCATTCGGAAAACTGGGAATCAATTGTTTGACGGACATATCTTGTAATAACATTTGCATACTGTTATCGGTGTTTGTCTGAGTTTGACCTAAGTTGGAGTGGTTATAAATCTTATAGCGGATTGCTTGACTTAAGTAGGAGTAGTTATAAATCTCATAACGTATCATTTGACCTACGTAGTGGTGGTTATAAATCTCATAGCGGATTGCTTGACCTGAGTGGTTATAAATATCACAGCGTATCGTTGTCCTATGTAGAGTGATTATAAATCTCATAGCGGATTGCTTGACCTAAGTAGGAGTGGTTATAATCTCATAGCGTATCGTTTGACCTAAGTAGGAGTGGTTATAAATCTCATAGCGGATTGCTTGACCTAAGTAGGAGTGGTTATAAATCTCATAGCGGATTGCTCGACCTAAGTAGGAGTGGTTATAAATCTCATAGCAGATTGCTTGACCTAAGTAGGAGTGGTTATAAATCTCATAGCAGATTGCTTGACCTAAGTAGGAGTGGTTATAAATCTCATAGCAGATTGCTTGACCTAAGTAGGAGTGGTTATAAATCTCATAGCAGATTGCTTGACCTAAGTAGGAGTGGTTATAAATCTCATAGCGTATCGTTTGACCTAAGAAGAGTGCTTATAAATCTCATAGCGGATTACTTGACCTAAGTAGGAGTGGTTATAAATCTCATAGCAGATTGCTTGACCTTAGTAGAAGTGGTTATAAATCTCATAGCGGATTGCTTCACCTAAGTAGGAGTGGTTATAAATATCCTGGCGTATCGTTTGACCTAAGTAGAGTGGTTATAAATCTCATAGCGGATTGCTTGACCTAAGTAGGAGTTGTTATAACTCTCATTGCGTATCGTTTGACCTAAGTAGGAGTGGATATAAATCTCATAGCGTATCGTTTGACTTAAATAGGTGTGGTTATAAATATCATAGCAGATTGCTTGACTTAAATAGGTGTGGTTATAAATCTCATAGCAGATTGCTTGACCTAAGTAGGCGTGGTTATAAATCTCATAGCGGATTGCTTGACCTAAGTAGGAGTGGTTATAAATCTTATAATGTATCGTTTGACCTAAGTAGAAGTGGTTATAAATCTCATAGCGGATCGTTTACCTAAGTAGGAGTGGTTATACATCTCATAGCGTATCGTAAATTGGACACATGGCTGAGATACAGGACATGATGATTTGACAGCTGTTGTTTGTCTGCTGCTGATGTATTTGCAGCTTAATTATCATTCCTATTTGCTGCACTATGCTGCACTTGTCATACCTTGATTGACAAGGATCTAGTGGTCAATAATCACTCTAAGACACGTTTTATTAACGGTTCGTCTTAAACCATGTGAAATATTGTTGTCGCAAAATATCTTTGTTTTATTTCTCACTCAAGTTTGTAAACTTCATTTTTATCTTGGAGTCAGGTAGTTTGTTGAAGGTAGCGCAATTGTTCTTTCTTTCTATTTGCGTCAATACTTCTGTATACATTACTTTTAATTTGGTGAATATTGACAGTTCTCTATGATAAATGTTTGCATTAAGCGCCTTTTTTGAACCTGGAAAAGTTAACATCAGAAGCTCATTGAGAGACCGCATATAATGTTCCGGGAGCAGTGTTTAGAAGCGTGTAAGCTGGGCTTTTAAAATCTTGGTCTTTGCCAAGTTTTAATTCTAAAGCATATGAAATTCACGAATAATGACTGATAATTAATTAAGAATATTCTATGAATTGTTCTAATTTGAAATACTGGCAAAAGAAATTTCTTAGATGAAATGTAGAAAGCTCTTTATGTGAAATCCTTAACATAAGGTTTGCGAACCCAGATTGACGATGTGTTTTTTAAATGTTTTGTGGGCAAATATTCAATCATGGACAGGATCGTAAACTAAGTTATTGGACATGGAGGAAGTCCATGTATATTAAAAATATAAATAACAAATAAAATTGACAAAGACATGTTAAGATTGAGTTATAATCCAATTAATAAAATAGATAATGCTACATATAAAAAAGTGTGAAGCCGCAGCTGCATTGGCGGTAGATCAAGTCTTATTTACATCTATTGGCATATATTTTGCATTTGTAATTGTCCAAAAAAAAATTTGAGAGGGTTTGGAATTGGTGTTGGAGAAAATAACAATAAAAATCCCCATCTTACAAAACAAGAATCGTTAAGATGATAAACTTTACTGGAAATAAATAGCATTTAATAAAAATACATATTAAGACAGTTTAGCATTGGTGTCCGGTATACTTTTATACTTACTTTTATTAGGCTTAAAAAGTATGTGTTTCGGGCAACCCGACCCTACCTATCTAAAACACCCAGACCCTAAAGTTTTTAGCGACGATTGCTTTCCATGAAATCCGTATTCGTCATATTTTAGATTCATGTTCAACGTTTTTAAACCGAAAAGTGTCTTTTATAAATAAGTTTAAAAACAAAATCTCAATCCCGACCCTACCTAACTTATTTGAGACCGTTTTCCAAAACACACAATTCATGTATTTTTTGGCGTTATTTGAAATGGCATATACTAACATTGTTTTCGATTGTTTTTTGTCTTTCTTACTTTGGATGCACTTCTCAATGATTGCATAGAGGTCGCACGCTGCAGTATTGTTTGTTTGTTTTTTCACGCTTTTGATATGCAAGTAAATGGATTCTATTTTGTTTTTTCTTGATTTGTAAACATATTGGGCTCCAGACACGTTTACGAGTCAACTTATAAAAAAAATAATGGCCTAAAGGTCCTTAATTAAGAGCAAGTGACCATTTGCATATACATTACAACACAGTATAATATACGAGAAACACGAAAGGTACGTAAATACCAGTATCATTACAACTGGGGTCACCGCCCTATTACTGAATGTGGGTGTCGCTTCTGGGAAGTATTCTTAAAAAGTGCATTGTATTTCGTCTAGCGCATTATTTCTTAACGGAGAAAGGCGTCCCTGGGTAATTGCATAACACAAATCGTGGTGCATTAAACGCTTAAACTAATATTGATATTATCTGAAACAATTTTTTCAAGTTCGCCAGTCTACTGAAATACACAAATGTTCTTTGTGGGGAGATTGCATAAACATTCCTGATTGTTTACAGAAAAGATTTTCCATGAGAAAAATATGTTTTAGCTAGTATCCCATTTTGGTTTTATAAACACTAACATAGATCGCAACGTATTTCTGAATACATGTAATATGTTGCTAATCTTTGTATGACACGCACTTTGTAATTTTTAGCATATTGATATGCATATAAATATAAATCATATGCACATGTATGCATAGGTAAGCATACATGTGTAATAACGATGAAGATGATGGTGGTGGTGGCAGTAGTGATTATGATAATGATGATAATGGTCATAATGACGATAATGATGATGATGATAATGATAATGATGATGATGAGGAGGAGGAGGAGGAGGAGGAGGATAATGATGATGATGATGATGATGATGATGATGATGATGAAGTTATTTAATGTAATTCTTTGTCATTGAATGTAACTATATGTTATTTAATTTTCCTCTGTGTCACTGAATGTAACTAACTGTCATTGAATGCAACTCTATGACATTGATGATGATGATGATGATGATGATGATGATGATTGCTCAGTCACGTAGGTAAGTATATGATGTTAATGGCAATATTATTTGAAAACAGACAAAAGGAAAATATAGATTTACCTGTTTGACAAATTTTACGTGTTTTTGCAATATTTACTCTACTCCAACAGTAGGCAAAACGCAAACTCTTCGACATGCGTACTTTGGCAATCCTATGACTAAAGCACCATTCTTCTCCGAATAACCGCTACTTAATTGTGGAATTTATTATCACTAAACATTTACACGTAAATGTTAACGGTGTTGTTCACTCACGTAATTTCGTGCGTGTTTCAACAGCTGTTTTATCTGAGTCTCCTGAACAAGATGGTCATGAACCGTCTTCTACAGAAACTATGACATATGGGCGAAGTTACCGAAAATTGTTGTGAATGGAAAATCTTAATAATTTGTAGATAAAGCTGCGGGACTAGGTCATTAAATGTATAGACACACATTAGGCGCGTGGTGGGAAAACCGGGCTTAATGCATGTGCTTAAGGTGTCGTCCCGGATTAGCCTGTGCTGTCCGCACATCCTAAGCCAGGATTGCACTTTCCGCTTTTATGGTATTTTCTGTTTCAAGAAAGTTTCTTCTAAACATAAATCCACTGTAGGCGGAAAGTGCCATCCCGGATTAGTCCGATTTTCCCACGACACGCCTCAAATGTATATCACAAGAAATCAGATTTGATGTTATTATTTAAAATATACACTCAACAAAAGTTATAACGCACCAAATAGAAATTGTTGCATTTTCTTCTATTTTCTTTATTATGGTAAACACGAAATTCTTTCGCTTTTTTTTCCAATATTTTGGTATGTGTGCATGTATAACTCAAATAATGATAGCTGACATTTCAATCTGAAATTCTTATAAATAAAGAAAATGCAACAATTTCCATTTATTTCTATTTGGTGCGTAATAACCCTTGTTGCGTGTACTGTCGTTTATTTGAATTAACCGAAGACGGATTTGATCATTTAATGTCATTTATTACATCAAAATGAATATTTGACACTAAAGGATCGTAACCTGCATTCACACCTTGGTCAAATCGGATAGTTAATGTCAGACAGTCTCGTATAATATCACATAATAATTTGTCAACAAGAAGATGCGTTACTCAAATTACAATTTTACCATACAGATTTCTGTGGTTTCGTTTAATTTAAAGTTGACATTTATGGAAAAAAACGAATTTCAAGGCTGATTTTCGTGTGTGTTTGTTAACAACATGATAATAAGATTTACTCCAATTTACTCCAATGACGATTGTTGTACAACATTGCAATATATATTACAATAAATACTACGATGTCTTTTTAATATTAAAAAGCATGCCAGCAATGAACTAAATGAAACGACGAGTCGCTAAAATATACTTACGTTTGTTTATGTATTTTGATGTCCCCAAGTAGAACACGCTTTAAATAACTTTACTCAAGAAACTAATTTGGAACCAAATAAACACTCAGCAAATGTTATTACATCCAATGTCACTATCACTGTTTGTTTTCAGCTAATATGTCCTGAAATTATCACAACGGATCCAAATATCGAGACATTGAAGGTACCATGTATGCTCCTTGTCTAAAATGTATTGATCTATATTTTCCGTGGATCACGTGGATTAACTAACTGTCAGATATTAATAAAACAAAAAAATCTTAAAACCCAAATGAAATTACTTGAAAACTCGTTATAATATAATTTTTTCGTTTATATCCTTTTCTAATACTTATTGCATTGTGAATGTATTTAAATATTTGCCATTTGAAAAAATAAATAAAATAAGATATGTTTAAATTCGTTATAATAAATATAAACTACAGTCTAATAGTTCGGTATATTGCATTCATAAGGTGTATCAGTACACCAGCCTCTGGCGCGAACTGTTCTACGTTTTCTAGTTGCTTATCGTTACCTATCTGCCACTTTTTCGAGGGAAACTTCCGTTTTTCAGTTCGCAGAACTCTGGCTAACCCAGCAGAATACGAAAATAACAACATATTGTATTGTCAGGGAAGGCTTTGCAAATAATTGCCTAGATGTAATAAATGCACTGGAAAGCATTGGAAACTATTGCTTTAGTTCATGAACACGTGTTATTGTTATAAACATGTTTATAAGCATAATTTACTTGTTTATAGTTATGGTTGTTGTTGTAACGTAATTAATGATTATCAACGCGGTTCCTTACAATATAGGTTAGTATTTTGAAAGCATGTACATATGCAATACTAGTGTGCGTTTTGTTACTCAGTGTCATTGAATGTAACTCTATGACATTGAATGTTACTCAGTGTCATTGAATGTTACTCAGTGTCAATGGATGTAACTCAAAGTAATTCAATATTATTATGTGTTATTGAATGTAAATCAAAGTTATTGAATGTAACTTTATGGCGTTGAATGTAACTCTATGGCATTCATTGTAACTCTATTAAATTGAATGTAACTATATGTCATTAATGTAACTGTATGTCACTGAATGTAACTCGGTGTCATTGAGTGTAACTCTATGTCATTGAATGTAACTCTATGTCATTGAATGTAACTCTATGTCATTGAATGAAACACTATGTTATTGAATGTAACTCTGCGGCATTGAATGTAACTCTATTTCATTGAATGTAACTTTATTTCATTGAATGTAACTCAATGTCATTGAATGTAACTCTATGTCACTGAATGTAACTCTATGTCATTGAATGTTACTACATGTCATTGAATGTAACTCTATGTTATTGAATGTATCTCTATGGCACTGAATACAATTCAATGTCTTTGAATGTAACTCTATGTCACTAAATGTTACTCGGTGTCATTGAATGTAACTTTCTGTCATTGAATGTAACTTTTTGTCATTGAATGTAACACCATGTCACAGAATGTAACTCTATGTCAGTGTATGAAACATTATGTCACTGAATCTAACTCGGTGTCGTTGAATGTAACTCTATGTCACTGAATGTAACTGTATGTCATTGAATGAAACTCTATGTCATTGAATGTAACTCTAGGTCACTGAATGTAACTCGTTGTCATTAAAGGTAACATTAAGTAATTAAACGTAAGTGTGTGTCAATGAATGTAACTTTATGTAAAGAAATGTAATTCTATGTCATTGGATGGAACTTTTTGTTATTGAATGTCACGATGTGTCATTAAATGTAACTATGGTATTTACTCTATGTCATTGAATATAACTCTACGTCATTGAATGGTTACTTAAATCCCGAGGGACTTATTTGCCGGTACCAACTGCAATTGATTTACCGAAGTTAAGTTATTTAAATTTGCCCTCGGGACGTCGTTTTTTAACCATTGCCCCAGCACACCGCTTAACATATCACAGTTTTTTTATATAGATGTCTCAAAAAGCGTGTGGAATTTATACAATATATATAAGGTGAATTCAGGGTACGTTACCACGGGTATTAAACAGCTACATGGGGATAACAATGACAGGTATATATAGAGGAACGTGTGTATATATCACGACTATGTGTTAAAAACCCACCATGAAAATCATAATATATTCAAACTTTACATATCTAGTTCTCTATCATGCAACCCTATTTCTGCTTTAAACTGCCAAAAAATACCAGTAGCAGATATAACTATAATTTCACATTTGTTACTAAGTTATGACTGTTTAACACGATGCCATCGCCAGTTATCAGAACCCATTCCTAAATTTATAAAAATGTATATATATATATATGAGTGCCAACAAACTCACTGGCCGCCAATAGTGTCCAGGCTAGAAATAATGCCCCGCTGCTCTTTGCTGTTACATTTCACGCGGGCAGTCCGTGTCGCGTGCATATGACCGTATGGACAGCTGACCGGGTCTGCGAGTGACCGCTCGTGCGTCACTTGTCACAACCTGAAATACATGCATCGCACTCTGTTTGTTATGGACGGATACCCGGCAACAAACAACAATAATTAGAAAAATAAGAAGAAGAATATGATGATGATTAATGTTTGTGACATCAGGTACTTGTAAGTATATAAACACGCACAAATTACCCCTCCTCCTACTACTACTACTATATTATACATATATTAATATGCACCGAGCATGCGACTAGCAGCAGCAATAACTATTGAATAGTAATTAACAATCTAATACAAAATCGGATTATCTTCGTATGTCACATGTGCGATGTTATTTTGTATTTTGAATAAATAAATAAATCCCCTGGCATCTAAGTACGTTGTTACGCATTGATCCAAGACAGCTATGTCGATATGTTAATGCTGTAGTACGTAACATATGGCATATTGAGTAATAAGTGTCTGTAAATCGAGATTCTTTTCTCACTTTCTCAAGTCGATCTCAATCCGGCACATGGCAAACTGTCAAAAGTGATTAAATATTAAAACTTGTATTGTTATTATTTTCTGTTGACGTGTTATCTACACATAATGTATACTCGATACATTACTGGCGCAGTGACTAAATCCGCCACATTTGGGGGTATTTGTACGATATTTTCAAAAGTTGTTTACCGATTGACATAACAATTGACATAAATCAAGTTAGGTTTAATGTGCATTTGCTGTTATGTTTTTGTTACATTTCAAATACTTGGCACATGACAAATAATTATTGAAATTGAAGGTCTAAACAGTGTAAGTGTGAGTGCCTAAATCCGCCACCCTACTTTAAAATGTTCAAATTCCTCGAAAATAATATTCTTTAATGAATTCTATTTTCAAAGCAAATTTTATTGACTTCTATTGACAAAACACCCAATTTTGTTTATTTAAAAATCATTTTATAGTGTTTAATATAAAACACAGTGATCCGAAGTTGCTTGGTGAAAATCGTAGATAAGGAACAGTGACATGTTTATTCCACATTTGACTATTGTTCTTATTTAATTTTCTTTAAGCAGCTCGATGTCTGTTGTTAATACAATGTTTCAATTTCTTCAAATACTCGTTTGTATTTCTAAAAATAGTTTTGAAACTGAGGTCCTGCGTGCACGTGGGACAAATAATGGGGGTTTTGAGTAGCGAGACATTTGCGCTCTTCATAAGCAGTTTTTCCACATTTTATTGTATGTAATGCAAATGAATAATGGTTAATTTTATGCTGCACATGTTCACATGGACATAATATCAAAACATGATTTGCGCATGCGCAGTATGAAATAGATTCCCCGTATGCAGTTTGTTTGCATTTAGGGATTATGTAGAAAAATATTGGATTATATCCTCATTAATGCACAAATCAAGATGAGAACTCGTCAGCGTTGTTAAGTGAAAGTATCTGATTGATCGAGAACAACAGAATAGAAAACGCTTATTCGGATGGGGTGGCGGGTTTAGGCAAGTGGCGGATTTAGGCACTGCGCCAGTGCTCGAAACCATATTCAAGCCAATTCAAAAATCGTTATTTCACTAAGATCATGAGAACATGTCAGCATGAGGTAAAAGACAGACAGACAGACATTTGTTTTCAAGACTTGCACATAGTACATCGTCTAAACACATGCATTTACAGCTATAATGTCAACGTGTGTTTTGCGGAAGAATTAAACACATTGATATAACATAGCAAAATAGTAAATTATACAAACAGTATCTAAATATTATAAATATAAAGCAAACAGACGTAAATTAAGTGGAGATGAGCAAATTATATCTGCATATTTAAATTTACAGAACGTATAGACCTATGTTAAAAAGGTTATACAAATAGTATTCATATGTTATAAACAGGAAACAAACAAAAAATTTAATTGGCGATGAGCATATTACACCTGGGCATTTAAAATTGCAGAGCGTATAGAGAGTGATTTTTTAAAAAAGTGACAGTTTAATCAGTTCAATTCTATTATTTGATTTTAACAGTGCTAAGTATTTATATACTGAAGGCCGTATAAAATATTTACTTTATATATATTTTTTCCTAACAACTAAATAACTTGTACATACACAAACAAAATGATATTCATCTTCAATATCGTTTGAGTAACAGATTAATCAGTAGCGTTCTTGTCTTGGCGTATTATTTCTTGCATTTCTGCCTGACTGTATACGTAATGAACGTGCTGACATACGTAATTTCTTTTTGTCAGACAAGCATGTAATGGGTGTTGGGCTCTAGAGTGATATATCAGGCATGCATGTCGACGTTGTTTAAACAAAAATTAAAGCATGTTTATACGAATATTAAAGCATGTATATAATATGTAATAAGCTATTTTGGAGAGTGTATGGTGTAAGAAATGTTATTGTTGGTAATGCATTTTATTTAATGCTAAGTAGTGAAATATAGAAAAATATCAGTGAGATATATCCCTATATCACTCACAGTGAGGGACTACTTTTTGGGGTCCCGATTTAATACGGTAAATGAAACGGACCGTCATCGACAGTTCAAAACTGCGAAATGACGTCATTATTTTGACGTTATGATTCCCGTGATATTTTCCAATAAAATGTAAAACAAAGGTTAATAAAGCATTAAATAAAAATAAAATTTGTTTGTTTTCGGTCTGATAACGCGTTATATCATCACCGAAAAGGGAGACAAGTTACATATTTTCAATCGCGCACGCGCTCAACCCCCGCGCAGAGATTTGACTGGTTCCGAGCATAACTCTAATCAAATTCCTGCCGTCATAACAAACCACGTGATGATGATCAATTTAAATCTTCTAGATATTATTTATGGTTTTCATTAGTTATTTTCTTTTTCTGTTTTCATTGTTGACTTCAAACCATAAATAAAAAGTCCAATTATGTAGAATATTTCACTGAGTTGCATTAAGTAAGTAAAAGTTACAAAAATGTAATCCTTCCAAATCTGGAAGGATTTTACTTGTGATGGCAGTGGTTACCGTTAACCGATACGGGAGGTAACCGCTTCGAGGAGTTTGGCAAGCGCTCGTGAAAATATTATTAGTCTCCCTTTCCGGTGATGATATCACGCGTTATCACACCGAAAACAAACAAATATCCTCTATATATCAATTGTGGTAATATAAGATTTGTAAAAGCGGAGTGCCATTTGCAATATTTGTATAAATATAATAAATGGTATACGGACACTTGCCCTCCCGGACATATGCCCTCCCGATAATTTTTAGTGATGCGGACATATACCCTCCCTAACATTTGCCGACCCGGACAAATTCCCTATCGTTAATATGCCACCCGAACACGTGTTCATTTTATTGGCATATATACATGTTTTATTATACATTGACAGATGTGAAGCGGATTCGTGGTCTAGTGGTAACGCACTTGCCTCAAAACCCCGGGGTCGCAGGTTCGATCCCCCGCTACACCTTAACCTACTAACTCGTCTTTCGGATGAGACGTTAAACCGAGGGTGCAGTGTACTAGGTTCTTCTCATCGGGCACTTAAAGACCCCTGGTCTGAAACGTGGCGTCTCCTGTATCTTGCACTATCCGTAACCCAACTGACATCTCTTCTGGGGGTGATGGTCATATGGGAGAGAATTGCGGTGCACTCGATAAAAAAATGTTTTATGGGTTGTTGTTTTTTTTTATTCTGTTTTATGTTTTGTTGTTGTAATCGTTTGTTCATAACAATACACATGCAACATAAGTTTGATCAGTTTTATACAGCCATCCCAATTTTAAATGCAGAAGCAGAAAAAAAAATGCATTATTGATAACAGTGTAGTTATAGTAATTGTTCATTACTGTGATATTACAACATATTACATATTACAACAAAAATGACAACGCGGATCGTCATTTAACGTAGCAAGCACCCGGTCCCATGGGCCTAAAGTTGAGTCACCAAAATGAGTATCTGAGTTATAATTCTATTAACTATGTACAAATATATTCAAATTGATAAACGAGACAGTGAATACACGCACGACTCATATATACGAACAGATCAAATTTATTATATGCTAAGTAGTGAATATAGAAAAAATATGAGTGAGATACAATTGGTATTTCATTCGTATGTGTTTCCCGATTTAATACAGTAAATGAAACGGACCTTCAACGATGCCGGACTTAAACTGTGAGATGACGTCATTATTTTGAGGTCACGTCGTTATGAGGCCCGTGAGATTTTCTAACAAAATGTAGAAACAAGTGGTTAAAACAAAGAAAATAAAAAGAAAACACTCGTGATCACAGAAAATTGATATGTTCACTGGTAGCTGCGCTACTCGTGACAATATCATTTTCTATGAACACTCGTGAAATAAAATACAATCTTACACCGAAATCAGCAAATATCCATCATGTATTAGTCAACACAGGATGCAGTGCACATCTACGCCTAATTGCTGCAATTATAAAGCAAATTATAGAAGCACACCAGCGCGTAGTACATGACACAGGGTGTCAAATCAAGACATTAAAAACCGTCTGCAATATATCAAATGTTACAAATAAACTCACGTTCAGTGTTGTAAAATAATAAATCCATCTTTCAAACCGGAGAGTTTCTTTCAGGGATATAACAATTCGTCGTTTAAACACAACAATTACATTCAGAGCTATATAAATCCATCTCTTAAACACCTGCGTTAATTTAAGTGGGAAACCAATTAAATTATATTGAAATAAAATAATCAACCCTCAGCCCCTAAGGCTAAGTCCATCGATCATAAACACATTCAGATGTTTACTTTATGGCCCGGATGAAACATCTTTGAGATGCTTTACAGCTGAAGTGATATGCGGAGAATGTGTATATATAGATTGTGGATAAACATTGACTTTAATTGACTTTGAACTGCTTTATTTTCCTGCTCACTGTATTGTATGTTCAACAGTTTCGATTGTTACTTCTTACTAAAATACAAAAATCAAATATACTATACCGCGTAAAAGTTTAGGTACAAATATACACATTTAATACTATTTTGAATATAAACAATTAATATTATTTTCAATCATTTCACTAGACTATTACTGTTGTCATTGTAGTAGTAGTTGTTGTTGATGTTGGTCTTGTAATTCTTGTTACGCGATCATTGTGAATAGGCTGTTAGTTAGGTATGACAACTTGCCTACAATTGGCATAAATTGTATAATGTAAACAATTAGTTAATCAAGCAATTTAGTCGGCTTTAATATTATGAATTGGCTAATTGTTGTCAGTTATGTGCGCTAACTATGCACCTATTAAACATGAAAGGGTCCGATAATGGATTATCTGTCTGAAATCGGATATTGCCCTCGATGAAAGGGGCTAATGTCCGGGTTTGAAAATTCGCAAAGGGACTTTTGTCCGCCCTGGAAAATACAGGAAGGGACTTATTTCCGCATTTACATTTTTTGAGGAAGCTCCTAGATGCTAATATCCGAGGGGCTAATGTCCGTTTACCGCGCCAACCAGCCTATTATTGGCTTACCTTTTTCAGGTGTCAACTATTAAACAATTAATAATAAATACGATTAAACTGCAATTTGCAATCAAATAATTAAAGGTGAACGGCCAAGTTTTGGCATACTTTTGATATTTTGTAGATAAAAGTCAGTATATTAAAATGATGCTTATGTAAACTTTGAAAATTATTAGTTTGATGCTTAAAAACGATTATTTTGTTCAACGGCAATTTCCGAACGCCGCTCGGTAATATCCGCCGCCATTTTCTTAGTGACGTAGTTAGAATGTCGGACGTTATGTCTTTATGCGCCACTTCTGAGACTTCATGCACCACTATGAAATTGTATATCGATTGTAAAAATTATATTCCTATATGGTGACTTTTTTGCATCGTAATAAAGAAATGTATACGTTATTGGTGCGTGTATTTAAAAACGTATGGTAATAAAATTACTAATTAATAAAACATATATAAATCACCAAATAATACTTAAATACAAGAAACACTAGTGTTGACTTAATCCGAAAAAAGTGGAGCATAAAGACCGTGGAGCATAAAGACATTGGAGCACGTAGTTAAATCCCAACGCTCCATTAATAAGATAGGTCGCCATTATTACTTACTAAATTTCTTAAACAAAAATTTGCATTTGAACAATTATTTTATGACAATATTTTGTTTTTAGGTATTGTAAGTCGTTGTGCTTGCTTTTAAAATGTCACAACAGCTATATAAAATGAATTGTATCCTATGTAAACAACGTCTGGCGGGACGAGTAAATGACAATTAGCAGATGCATCGTTTATTAGTAGATTATGTCAATTTTTATAACTTACCTTTTCGTTTATCGTCAATATAGCTTATCCATAATTATTTTGATTCTTTTACATTTCCATACAAGTATAATAATAAAGAAGTACGATTTAAAATAGAAAATTCCCACCACTTTTCAGACAGTTCACAATCGTATATTTGGTAGTTAATCCTCTTAGTTGTTTATGTTGATCGTTGATATTAATTTTTCATAACAGGTTGTTTGGAATCTGTCTTCATATATATTTTTTAATCGATTCTTATTTAACCGTTGCATTTTTCACTTTCAACTATATTCAAGATGTCAGTTTTCACAGTCGATGTGTCATCATGCCTCGAATGAATGGCAGTTTGCATACGACCCTTTATTATGTCAAGTGACAAACAGGATGTTGTTTCGATAATTGGATACCTCCATTACGAGTGAAGTAAAAAAGCCCCTTGCCCAAAAGCCCCTTGGTCTAAAAATACACACATGGACATAAGCCCCTCGGTATATTTGACAGAGTGGACATAAACCCCCTGGTAGATTTTACTGAGTGGACAAAAGCCCCTTGATGATTATGAATAAGTGGACAAAAGCCTCTTTCTGATATTGTATAGTGTGTATGCATTTCAATAGGACATTCCATTCCATCAAATTGAACAAAATATTTATTGCAATTAACTGTCGACAAACAGACGAAAAACCTTGCAAAACGTGATAATTAACATTAAATTCATCAAGGGGCTGTTGTCCACTCTGTCAAATATACCAAGGGGCTTATGTCCATGTATGCATTTTTAGACCAAGGGGCTTTTGGGCACGGGGCTTTTGTCCGGATACCCTCTTTTACAAATGTGCGAGAACGCTTTCACAGTTCGCTAAGTGTAATGACTATAATTATTAGCATCTACAAAAGAAATATGTTCGTGCAGTGAAAGTTTATGAATGTGAAGTGTTTATGTGTCTTTTTCAATGTATCATGCACTAAGACTAAAAAACAGATTCATTTCATGATGTTTCACATAGAAAAACCATCTACATATAATATGCTAACGCACATACATGCTGACAATTTATGTATTGTTTTATTTT